>DWAJ01002648.1:0-16856 GCA_018238005.1 Eurema mandarina
CGCCGCCGCCCGACGCGCCCGACGCGCCCGACGATACTGCGACACGGTACACGATACACGATACGACTCTCATATACTTTTACATACTACAAACAATAATAAATAAATAAATACTTCAGGACTTAACTTTTGTTATGGCAACTAAATAACGGATAGATATATTATATACATTACTTTTCTTTTGTAAGTAACATACATACAATACATAGCAACACCCAGACCCCAAAAAATACAAATTATGTAATTTAAAAATGTATTTTTCCCGTGTGGGGATCGATCCCACGTCCCTTCGCGCAGAAAGCATTTGTACTACCACTGCGCCAAGCGGTCATCAAAACCATACCTAGAATACTGTGAATATGACATCACTACTGGCAACTCGTAATTAAGTTAGAAAATTATTTGACGATTCAAAATTGTTTCAAATATATAATTACGTTATATGTAATGCCAATTTTGAATCGTTATTGCGTTGGTACATACCAACGCTAGCATCGTTGCATACCATATATACAGTATACATTAGGATATGTTCCTAATGTATACTGTATATATTTTATCATAAGTATATGTTTTTACTTCTATGCGTAAGCAGGTACTACATCCTATTATATTATGTTAAATTAAAGCTTGAACCAAACAATTTATATAGTTGTATTAAATATAAGATACTCACTGCTAAAATCATAGTTTCGCCAACCATATCCAAAATTTAACTTCTTGTGCCCTTCGAACAGTCCAAAATTGATGACACCGTCCGACTCTGTCGGGTTGGACAGCCGTCTCGCTCTCGCGTCCACCCAGTGCTGCGTGCCCAGCGACGCCACGATCAGAGCTATACACAGGCACGAGCCGAAGAACGTCGCGAATATCATAGACCGCTTGAACAGGTTCAACTTCATCTTGACTCACTTAAGCCCCGCTATGTTAGTTCCGGCCGCGCGCGACAGATGGCGCCGCATCACATGTCGCTTGACGTTAGAAACGTGTCGTGGGACGCGGTGAAACAGCCATTGTCTATAGCACCGAGGTTTTCTATAATCTCTCACGGAGACGGTGGAAAATCTGAAACAATGCGAATCGTGTGTCAACAACTGATGATAATATGTAAATTGTTAACGTTCGAGAACGGTGTAATGACTCTTTAAACATCTTAGTATACGGATTACCGTACACTAGCTATGCGCTGTGGATTTGTCCACGTTAGAGCCAATTAAAGCAGTATGAAGTAGTAGGTAAATTTAAAATGAAAGTGGATTTGTATAAATTTGTAATTATTTTTACTATACAATCTCACAACCTCCTTATGATTTAAGTATAGACCCAAAGTCCCACTACTGTATTATATTTTAAAGTTTAAAACGTACTACGTCAATGATTTCAAATTTATAACAGTTTAAATGCAAAAATATTGTATTATATTGACAATTCAAGGTTGAATTATATTGAGATTTGAGAGTGTTCACAAATAAGGACTTACCACTTCCTACTTTTGAGTTAAGCGCTATTTCTGTTTGTATTTAACAGGTTAACTTTAACAAAAACAAAAACATATAAGTACAGAAATTACTCATTGCTTTAAATATATTTGATTTTTTATTACCTTACGTACCTATTACGTTCAATTACTTATTAATACACTTCCTTTACACTTAATATATTTCGTAACAAAGACTTTTGCTATTAATTAGATGTATATGTTAATAAAAACAAATTGTGAGGGGTACCATTTATATTACTCTATATTAATCACACTAATGAATATAAACTCATAATACTTCTATAACAAAACGACGACTTTTGTAATTATTAAAAACGTCAATCGTATCGTAACAAGATTAGCCACAAATAGGTATTCGTTATATGAGCACATTCCTTATTTAATTAACGCCATTAATAATTAATTGTTTCAATTACTCATGACTGACTTTAAATTCCAGGTAGAAACATTTAAAGTACCCTTCAATACTAAATGCGTATCGAACTTAAGAAAGGTACCTGCCAACTCGAAGTCATAGAGCTTTTACAGTAGAATGCACAAGTCGAAATTGGAAATCATCTCTTTCCAGAGGTTCATGTGCAATATCTATAACCGGATATCGTACGTTGACTACAAAAGTAATTGAGTGTATTAACAAATCATCTTAAAACTAAAATTTAAACATAACCCGCGTAGTTACCGTTCCCGGGGCAACACCGGGATATAAAGTAACCTATATGTTAATCCAGGGTACAACCTATCTTCATGCCAAATTTCAACTAAATCGGTCCAGCCCTTTAAGCGCGAAAGGATAACAAACATACATACATTCTTATAAACTCACATTTACGATATTAGTAGGATAGTACAGGCTTATTTGCATTGCTGTTTTCCATATTTTTTTAAGTTCTAACAAGAGGACCATATTGACCGCTATCTCCTGTTTTATGTATTGAAAATTCTAGTATCAAGATGATTAGTAATGTAGAGAGTGTTCAAATAGTTTTGCAGGTGACTGTACAAGCGTGTGGTAGAAATGTAGTGAGCTAATAGGGCAATTCCTTAGCGGCACGGAAGTTGGACCGGTCGGCGCGGGCGCAACGTAGATTTCACCCGTTCATTCATTCATGTTTATTTTGCAACTTTACTTCATTAAGCGCGACCTACCGTCATCCTACTCATAATAAAATTGCGAAAGTTTGTTTGTTGTTCTTTTACACAAAAATTTCTTAATAGATTTGGCTGAAATTTGGCATTAAAGTAGATCTGACGTTGGATTTACACATAGACATATTCATTTTATATCGATATTGCCTCGAGAAGAAATATACGCAGTTTAACTCGCGGGGCGCGTATTGTATTCTGTATTTAACGGTTACTATAACATTTTGCACATGGCTTTGTCTGTGTACGCGTACACACGACACGTAGAGAACTTCTAGCATTTTATCGCGACCTGGCTGCACACGCGTGATTTAAATGTATTTATACAATAAAAAGCATCATAACTAACTAAAAAAAAAATAAAACCGACTTCATGATAATACATATTCAACAAAAAAATAATAGTTCAAATTGGTTCATAATCGGCGGAGATATTGCGTATAAAGTTCATCCCCAATTTTACACCCTTGGGGGTTGTTTTTTTTATCAAATTTAAATAGGACCACCCTTTAGGTAGTACCTATACGCCGAAAAAAGATTTATTCAAATGGGTTCATAATTGGCGGAGTTATCGCGTAAGAAACATAGGAAAAAAACATACGGGTCAAATTGAGAACCTCCTCCTTTTTGAAGTCGGTTAAAAATCTGTTCTAAAGAACGAAGCATAGGGAACGTAGGGTCATCCAGACATGTAGCTAATCATAAAATACTTTGTCGACAAATTGTAAATTTAAACATAATAGCAATCTCTTTCACTTCTTGACTTATCGCAAATAAACATTATAACTAAAAATGACAAAAATCACCCAGAATTGACTGTCGGATGGGACGGTCACGTGGGGTGAGCACGGCCTACTGACCACCTGTCCTGTCTGCCCACCGACAGATGCACACGACATATGAACGATAATATACTTATATTCATCATCACATAGTATAAAACTCAGTCGCTTTTTTGTCTATCCCTTTGTATGCTTGAATCTTTAAAACTACCGACAACAACCGTTTTTTATGCGGGTTTTTATTATTAGATAGAGTTTTTCAAGAGGAAGATTTATACGTATAATAAGTACCTACATGCATAAATCCGGGTAGAACCGCCGAGCGCGACTTGTTCTATAAAATAAACCGCTTTTATTTTTTTACCCACGACGGAACGGAGGTATATGCTTTTAGGGCAATGTACCCACCCATCTTCTAAATTAATGATCCGATTTTGATGCGATTTTCAATAACGGTTTTGTGGTTGAAGAGTTCATGTTCTTACACAGGTGTCATGGCTGTAACTCACTAGGGGGCGCCACAATATTAGTGCAAAACAATGTTGCAATATAATCTGTTTATTCTGAGATCTTTACTATCGTAGGCGTTTTTTAAAAAATTTTAATTTTTTTTTCTCGTACTTAATCCAGCCTTACTTACGAGAAGTCAGTTGTTTTCTTTTTTGTTATACTAACATACATATTAATCGACTCTGATCTCGAGTCCAATGTTAATTTCCGGCGCCTAATTCACGTATAATTTGGAAGCGACGTCACAAGTTGAATGTCGTCAGGCATGAGAGCTCGCCCGCGCCGCGCCGAAGGTCACTGCTAACTCGATGACAAACATATGATAATTATTCACCTTCATATACTGAGAAATACATGCATTTTTTCATCAGAAAATATTACTAACTAGCCGCGCTAGTGGTTTTACCCGTATTTATACAGACATTATACACGTAAACCGTACTCTTAATTCACTCTATCTGATAAAAAGAACGCATGAAAATCGATCGCGTAGTTTTAAACATTTAAGCATAGGGACAGACAGAAGAAGCGACTCTTTTATACTATGTTATGATTTTATGAATGGTACGTTGATGATGAATGATGAAAAAACTAGAAATATTATACGTTAATCCAAATAAAAGTCTACAAATTCCAGCCATATGCATTCCGTAGTTTTAGATAGATCAGTGGCATAATCTATTAACAGTGTACAAGTTTAGCGTTTATCAAATAGGCAAATTGTAGTTAGCAATGCAATGCAACTTGTTACTATATCTACAAATACGTATATAGTGTATGTTTTACACGTTGTACTGTATACAGCAAGTTACAACAGAATGTTAACATATTTAACATTCCAAGACATTTAAAACTAAAATATTTCATTTGAGAATCTATTAAATTATTTAAATTTAAATAGAATAATTCTACGCATACATCGACAATACAGAGTACAGTAGCAACTGAGCAAGGCATCAAGTATAGCTCTGCAGATTTGCATTTACGACGTTGACATTTTGATTTGATTTCACACTTGTCCTTTACACCTCACGACACACAGTTAGAAACCATATTATACTATATATAATACTAGCTGTTGCCCGCGTCTCCGTCCGCGTGAACTTTCATATAAACTTTGACCCCCCCCTTCCCCCCTTATTACCCTTGTTTCCAGTTAAAAAGGAGCCTATGTTACTCTCCATCTTTTCAACTAACTGTATGCCAAAAACAGGTCGATTGATTGCTTAGCTACGGCGTGAAGGAAAGACAAACAAACAAACGCACTTACACATTTATAATATTAGTATGGATATCTATAGTAAAATAAATAATTCCCCCATAAACAGTGAAGGGATTCTCAATTAAATATACCTATCCTACGTTACAAAAAACAAGTCTATAATTGGATATTTTTTTAGACTTTTTACCAAATCTCAAAACGAATATAATTTTCAGTGTTCATTTTAAACCAGGTAATTTACATATAAGTATACATAACTAATATTTCACGCAACTAATTGAACACGTTCAAAATGTTAGGAATTATAATTAAATCTCTCTTTAGACTTGGACTGTTTAAATGACTTTAAACCTTAGTTCTGTACGTGCATTCGTGTCTTAATTAATAATAAATACTTTTTCGTGATTTAATCTCGCGTTGAATGTTGTGTAGAACAGTTTTTTAGTTCGTAGTGGAGATATAAAGAATCAATTATATCTTCGCACGGTTTGATAGCCATATAAAATAAACAAATACACGAATAATCAATAAAACTTTATTGATATTAGTTGCTGATGTAGTAATTAGTATGATGTGCTGATGCGTTCAATGCAGTATATAAACATTATATTTGTTTGATAGGCTTAACAATTTGTTTGATTGTTTTAAATGACTTAGTAGTGTTTACAAATACTAAAGATCTTTTTTTTTCTTTATGCCTGCTTAAATTATATTAGGGGATAACATTTAAGATATTCCTAATTTCTTACGTTATTGGTAAAAACAAATGTTTTATCTTGTTATGGGTCATATGTATATGTCTACATATTTTTAATTTTTTATCTTAAATTACGCAACAGTGTCTCAATTCTCAACCTACAAGATAGAGCTCAACGTGTTTAAATATATATAATCGCGATTGTGTCACCAGCCTTTTTTAAGAAAGATAATAATGACTAAGAATAAATAAGGGATACAGCTTAAAATACCTTAATAATATAACTAGTCTTACTTAAAAAATAAAACTTATTCAGTTGTCACTCAGTCCGAATATGCTTAAATCTTTAAAAATATACTAGCAATTGTGATGCGGTTTTCAAATTAGAAATAATGATTTAAGAATGTTAAATTCTTAGTTTGCCTGACCGCCTGAACAGTGACGTGAAAATGTCACTGTGCTCCGGTCTGAAGGGCACTGTAGCCAGCGAAATTACTGGGCCAATGAATCTCAACATCCGATGACTCAAAGTGGGGAGCGTCGGTGTAGTGCACCTCTGCCCGGAGTTGGGCTTTATAGCAAAGTTCCGGGTAGCACTGCATTGGCTATGGGCTGGCGTTACTCTTACCATCAGGAGTGCGTCCAGCTCGTCTCCCCTCTTCATAGTATAGTATAGTATAGTATTATGTACATAGGCATGCGAAGCCGGAGCGGGAAGCTAGTCAACATATAAGAAAGCTTTTAATAGATAACAGTTAACCAATACATGACCTCACGTTACTAATAACAGCTGTTAGTTAAACTGTTATAACTGTCGGTTGTTAATTGATCCGTCACAGTGCCTTCATTGTTAGATTGTTATGGTTTAAGGTTTATTAGAGGTTCAACTTATTAGTTCAATGGAAAAATGTGAGGTATGTGAATGGAATAGACAAATTTTGTGGCTTGGGTTTAATTAAATAAAGTCATTGGGCATAGAAAAAAAGGGCTATTGGGTTTTTGTAAACAGAAAAGAGAAATTGGAGTACCTTGGAAGCAGCTATATGTAACAATACTTGAAATGTTTATGTAGCTGGGCATATTTTAAGGAAAGCATATGACTTTAAGTCCAAGTAGTGAAACTTCAGGTCTAAAAGAAAAATAACCAGCAAAGAGCGTGTCGGGCTACGGTTAGAATTGGGTACCTCAGTCCCTTAATAGCAGTATTAAGTACCATCTATACTTTAATGAATTTCGATACATTTGTACTACGTTTTCTATAGAAAAAGTTCGTACTTAAGTCGTTTGAAAGTTCTACTTGATATTACGAAACGTGTATCAAAAATCGTACTCAACTAGCTAGAATGATTAACATAATATATACCATTGTTTCACTGTCACGGAAGCAATGCCGTCGTAGAAATTTGGCCACTTTCGATTGTAAGCGCGGGCGCCATTACAATCAGCCTGACAATTGCTATCGTTTTCACCGAGACCCGAGTGTCATGTAGTTAGAGGTATTATAGATGAATTTGTTATAAGTACCGCGTCATTTCACTCGTCAGTCGTCGGTGGACGTAAGGAAATCGTGCTCCGAAATTATTCTATACAGATATGATTGTTAGTCTACTAGGCACGCATTTTGCTATATGAACGTTGTATGTCTAAATAATTAATTTTAATAGTTTTTTATTATGTAGTAGATATGGATATTACTTTGCTAACGTAGTTACTTGTACATTTAAAGGGACGTAATATATAAAACAAGCTAATTTATCTTTCTCAGTGGAATACTTATAAAAACATCTTTATCTTTTTGTATCCCAAGCAGTACCTACCTAGGTATTGCTTCCTACTAGTAATAACGTTGTTAACCTATCATTTAATTACATATACCTAAATCTGAACATATAGGTCCATTTAGTAACAAACATTTTGAATATTCCTTCATCATCTTTAAGATTTTCTCAACCCTCAAAATATACCTACACCTACCTAAATATGAGTCATAAATAAATATCGTTCCGTCGTTATAATTCCCATTCCAAGCACATGATTATCTAACTCAAAGTGGAGCAAACAGAACGAGTTGCTCGCGTAACTGCTTGACCGGTTCGTGCCAATTGTATTGATACACATTTGCTTTAGGTACCCTACTTTGCATATTTTTCTTCAATCGAGATTTAGATGAAGAACTGCTTAAGACATATGTGGAGCATCAGCTAAACTGCGGGTTGACGGCGTAATGTTCCACTTATGGAACCGGTGGGTTTTAGTCGGTAGGGTCCTTCTCGCGAGTCCGACATAACCGCCTCCTTCTCCCCCGAGGAGGACGCGATACCGTAAGAGGATTTCCCCCCGTCAAAAAAAAGGTAATATCGTCAAACTAATTTTTTTAACTTAGGCTACGTATAGTAAAAGTTTCGAATTTTCACTGAACGGACATGCACACAACACAATTATGTACCGCCAGATAAAAAATAACATTCATTATAGTATCCACTATCCATACACGAATAGCGTAACTGTTAAGCCCTATGGTTGACAAATGAACTAATTCCGTATTATTTGACACATATAATACAGACAAGTGAAACCCTCAAAGACGGTAAATGATATAAGTTATAATGACGCAATGGTATTGTAATTTGAAGTGTTTCACGTGAATCGGTCGGTCATTTACACGACACGAGGAAGCGGAAACCCCATTGTTTTGGTTTGGACTCTTCAAAACAACCGCATTTTGTTTGGTATTCATTAAAGGCATAATTACTGAATAAAACTGTTTTTGACATAATATTTTAATTGCTACTCAATTTTGGTTTGAGGTTTTTTTTTCTACAATCATGACTGAGTACACGAACGCAAATTCAATATAAATACAGTCGTGTGCAAAAGTTAAACATCACAATTTAGAGTAGTTTAAGTTGAATAGCTCAATAAGCGATATCAACATTTTTCGATATCGACGATTGCATTCGGAGTAGACCTTGTTGTGACAGAGTTGAAATAAGTCAATACATGAAAAAGCGTCAGAACTCGAACTAAGTCTTTTATAACTTGTCATTATTATCAATGATAAACAATAATGTACCTCACCTCCGAACCGCCCTACGCGTAACGTTCAATTTTCTAGAAAGCAGGTGAAACGCCTATATAATATGAGCACATAAAGAAATTAACATCGAGATTTAATTGCTCAATTGTGCTCCATTCTGTGTGCTTGTGTGTGTAATTATACACACCATGGCGTATGTGTGTGATAGTGATTGATTCTATGTTATAACTTACCTACTTAAGCTTAGAAAAAAGTATCTTATTTTATCTGGCAATTTTTTTTTTGTAATTTTATATATTATGTATTATATGTATATAGGCTTGCGCTTGACCACGGATGATAAGTGACACCGTGGTCAATGTTGAAGTATGCTTGCCAAGAACCTATTCATTCAAATTGGAAGACTTCCAGATTATAACAGTCAGGGAAGACCCACTCAGATTTATTTGGTAGATAAAATATTTATATATTATACAGTAAAATAGCTGTGGGTAGCCGCAATTTCGTACAGAACAATTGACACCATGAAGACTGGTATTGAAACGAAATTGATAACCAGACCCAGCTTACAGATCTAAGCATAAACAGACAATCAGCAGATAGCAACAATGTTAAAAAAAGTCCTCCAACAAAGTTTTGACGAGTCAAACATCAAAGATTATATCAGTGAAGCAATGATATTGTTTGTAGATGTTGCAACATGACTTGTAACAGTCAGTCATCTGTTACTCGGACTTGCATTGAACGGTGAACCTTGCACAATGCTCTTTTATTTCAGTCTGCATAATCAATGCTAATGTAACAAGAACTTGAAACTAAAGTTTATCATATGATAATGTAATATGTCAAAGTATAAATATTATACTAAAACAATAAAAAAATTACTGAAGCACTTTGGCTTATTTACGATTTTGACTTAGTAAAATTTTGTGATGATTAAGTATTTTATTTTGAGAAGATTTAAACTTTAAGTAAAGAGGTTTTCTCGGTTGCAAGAAGGAAACTCAATTCAATAAACTAAATGTATTTTTTTGTTAAGGTGATTCAAGTACTTGATGTAACAAGTTGTTGCATGTACGTTGGCTTTTTATATATAAACAACTTTCAAGATTATAATAAATATTAGTCTTTTTTACGTGAAAATGTAAAGTGTGTAGTTACAATATAATATATCAAATTTATTAACTGGCAGTACTAATGGTTTAAGTGAGTAGAAATTATGAGTGAACATTAAGTATAATTATCATTAATAAGCTTTTAATTAAACAACTTCACTGTTTTGGTTGATTCTAGAAGTCACCCTAATCATTTTATTAGCTAATTTATTAATGACATAATTATAATGACACATTTTTTTGTAATTAATACGTAATAGAGTAATAAATATTTAAAATGAAATAAAGTCAATAATTTCAGTATAAGACTTCAAATAAATATAAAGACTTAGATATAATGAGTAAGTAAATCTAGAACTGTCCTCGATTCTTCTTTTCTTAAAATACTGAAGAAATTTATTAATGAAAACATTTCACTTATATTTAACAGTGGCCACACCTCACAGTTCTACTGACATATTTTTTGGATGTTTCTTTTACTTTTATACTAAGTAATTATTGCTCTTACTACAATTTTAAAACTTATACCTGCTTACTATTTTTGACTAAATATTATATATATTATTAATTAAAGAAAATAGATGAAATGTAAAGGTCAATCCACTATAAATCTAATAGATACAACCTTGTCAACTGGCATTATACTTTTTTATCACGAAATTTATAAACATTATAACCTTAGATAAATTGTGAAACTTATACTTGACTTTATTTTTATTAAATAAATTTAAATTAAGTGAATACATTTGTTTAGATTACTAAGCTTCATTTAATAACGATTTAAGTATAAAGGTAGTTCTCAGTTTTTTCTAAACTATTTATGAAAAACAGTAATTAAATAAAAAATTATTTTGATGATATCCGTCTCTATAAGCAGTATATTGTATTTACAACATAAATACGTTTATGCGAAACTAAACTTCACGAAAGTAGGTTGTCAGTTATTTTCTTAAAATTATTATTCAGATCGTTATATCTTGTTTATATCAAGTTGCTTTCCGGCACTTTTGTATTATAAGTCATATTATGCAGGTATTTGTTAAATTTATGCACTCACCTCTTGTGGTAAAAAGTATTTGACTCTCGGCCTTCTAAAAATTTTAAACAGGATCTGCAGTCTATTCTGAATAATAACACTAGACACAAACGGAAATATTAACTTCTTTATATATCACATACACAATACTTTATACACTAAGATCTTTACACAATTAGATAACGGTGCGTTTATTTATTTTCGAAATTCGAATTGCTGAGAACATCAACTATCAACAATGTCGAGTTGTCGACTAATGACAAATGCAAATGTGAAATGACTGATGACAACCGACAAGCGAGCGATCGCTAGTGTCTATGACAGATATCGATAAAAGACTGACATTCTCTCATAGACAATAATTTCCAATAAACCTGTTTCATGCTTTTAACTATTTCGATGAAATCATTTACGAAAATATGGATCCAAACATTAGCCAGTATACAAAAAATCTGACCAAAATAAGTAGACCATAAATAACAACACACACTATATTTATACAGCATTCTTTAAATTTTATAAGACAATAATATTAACAACCAACTATCCAAGATAAATTAATTAAAACAGCCTTTATACAACTTATTAGCTCTAATTTATTATTTGATAACAGTTGGAAACAATTTCCCTTATAAAAAACAATTTTTGGAAGCCCTAGTAATAGTAGTATAGCCATTGTTATAACAATGTTATCATTTGGATTTTGGTGGTCTAGCTCCAAATATTGTTGTTCCCACACGGACTGTGGTAGCTCCTAATTCAATCTGTAAAATAATTATACATTTTGCAGTTATTAGAATATAAGTGTTAAAAAGATGATTATACAACATATATGGATACACAATACTGTTTAGCTGAACAAAAAATATTGATTTATTACATGTTATAATTAAAATAAATACATTTAGTTTGTAAATGTTACTATAATTCCATTGTTTTATAATTAAAGTAATAAATCCTACACAAATGCAAATTATTTACTTACAGCATGTTCAAAGTCAGAAGACATTCCCATAGACAATTCCACATCATTGATATTCAAGTTGAGGCTATCACACACTTCTTGCCGACATTTAGCAAGGCACAAAAAGTCCGGGTTTGGTCCCTGTGTGACGTCATAGTCGTACTGTCCTATTGTCATCAACCCTTTCAATTCCAAGTTGGGACAATTCTCAAGAACATGCTTTACTAATGTTGTTGTTTCGGCCGGCTCTATGCCATTTTTAGCTATAAAAATGGTTAAGTGTTATAATTTTTAGTTCTTGCAATACTATTGTGGAAACTCTATAGTAAAGATCTTTATATCATGGGGAAAATTCATGTGAACAAAAAGCAGGGATAAAAAGCCAAATCTAGGGATATACTTCTGAGTTTAGCAAATAATTAAAATATTCAGTTACCTTCCTCTGCACTAGTGTTCACTTGAACCATAACCTTTAGCTTCTCATCAGCTTTCCTGTACTTCTCCCACTGTTTATTCACAGTATCCGCAAGCTTATCGGAGTCAATTGTCTCTACCATATATAACCTTGGTGATTGCAGCAACTTATTTATTTTATTCTTTTGCAAATGCCCTATGAAATGCCATTTGATATCCTTGCAAACCTGTATTTTAAAAAACAAATACTAATTTTATGAACTATATAATATGTTTATGTTATGATTTTTGACAAGCCTATATTTAAATTTAGGACACAACTTTCTAGGTTACATTTAATAGAAAAAAGAAGTCGAGACATAAAATAATTACTATAGACTAGATTTAAGATATTTGCAGAACTTTGTAGTTCTGAGTTTGTGTTGAGTTGTACCATTGTTGGTACTGCCAAAAAAGGTAAAGTAAGGTATGCATAGTATACACTTTATCACATGAATCTCAATAATTTATCTGACAAGATAGTACTTTTTTTAACACACTTTTTTCTATGGTAAGTCTATTATCTCAGGAAGAGCTGAACTAAATTAGACTAGTGAATGTAGCCAGAGGCGGGATGTAAAAACAAACCTCTAATATCTGTGGATCATTAGCTTTGTCAACAAGCTCATTGACATAGTTTTCCCCAAAGTGTCTTTGGCCTGCTTCATAAGCTTGTATGATGAGTGGCACAGGTTTAATTTTTGATACAGCAACTAGAGTCGGCAGTACTTGTGGTAAATCCTAAAAGTTTATACAATTATTTCCGATTTAGAAGCTAGAGAAGGATTTAATATGATCCAATCAATCACCAAATCTTAGTTTGTGAGTTTAGAATAATTAAAATAAATTTATTTTTATAAATTCAAATTAATATGTATGTACAAACTTTGCTCCTTCTAGCTACAGCTGCTTCTATACGACTCAGGGCAGTTTGTAAGCCGTACATGATATCAACCTCTTGGTCACTGTCACCAGACATACTCGCCTGTTTAATTAAAAATAAAATACGTTGATGTCTCATATAAGTTAAAATAGAATGTCGAATGAATTAGACAAACTGTAACTAATCAATAAATTGTATTTTTGAAAAATGAAACACAATAAATTTTTATCCTTTATTCTAGAGATATCGGAAATATAGTAAAAAGTTCAGATATAAGGGCCAACTTCAGTGTCATTATTCTAGATAATTTTACCTCGCGAAAAAGACCTATAACAGGGTCGTGATAACGTGACTTGAGAATGTATGAATAAACGTATTATTAAATTAATTCATTTATCAACATTGAAAAAACTCATATCAACAGGCCGGGTATAATATTATACAATATACATAGGTAAATCGAAAGGTTAAATTTGTCAATTTTTGACGTTGAATTTGATAGAATACGTTTTGTCCAATAATCTATTTATTAAATAAATAAATAAAACTTCTGTAGTCATTCGTCAGATGTTTCGAATTATTTTTTTCTTGCAAATAATAAAACAGCATATTTACTACTATTAAAGACATTGTAATTAGTTTCTGCATTTCTCATCAAACTTATAATCAACTGATTAATGATTTGTACAAAATGTTCCTAAACGAGGTATACAAACGTCAATATTACAGAATAAGAATTGATTTTCTAATTTGTCTAATGTCTGTTGACTGTTCTATATGCCTTGTTTGTAAATTGCGTTTCTTTGCCGAAAACTTTTAGGATTTTTTAAAAATGCTAACGTCTATAGAATAATTGAAAAATACAGAAATGAACGTCCTCGAGAAAGCCGAAAAGGCACTTGAATATTTAAAAAATAACGAAGGTGTAGCAAAGTAAGTCATCTGACTGTAACATTGATTTGTTTTGGTGGGTTTTTACTAAAGACTATGACGTTGTTGCAGAGGTCATGAGTTGCAAGCAGCAGCGGGGACCCTGGGCAGATGCCTGGGGGCGCTGGGTATTCGGCCGAACTGTGCCAGACATTATGCAAATTTATTAAGCTCAGCTGTGCCGACTTTACTTTCTTTAGCCAGTCACGACAGTGTAAGGATGTTTTCAGTCATCTTTCAATAAATATTTATAGTTTGTTCATAGCACACATATGCCATGTTAGGGGACTGATTGATCTACAGATAGAACTATTTATTTTAATAATGTATTGTTCTAAAATAATATATATTTGTATATTATATTTACTGCCTGGGTATAATCAACATACTTGAATGAAGAAATACCTTATTTGACTTTTAGGCTGAAGTAAGATTGGTTGGTGATGAAGCACTCAATAGAATGGTAGTTGGTGGTTTTGCATTTAATGCATATAAAACCAATATAGTACTACTCAATCAGATTGAGGCTTCAAGAAATCCAAGGTAACACTAATTTCAACATTATAATATATGTTATCGTTATCTACACTCTGACAAACTTTTGTAACAAAGTAAATACTCTAAATTAAAGTATGATCTTGTCTTCCTATTATCTCTTTACATCTCAAATGCTTGTCCAATTAAGTTTCACATAAGAAAGGTAAATAATCTTATAAAATGTTTGTAATTTTTTTGTGAAAAAGTTAATAAAATCAAGTTAAGATATATTCATTATATACTTTTAATGCAGCTGTGGATATTTGGCAATTAAAATGTTTTGCCTTGACATAAATTATCTTTTAGATGGATCCGTGCAGCTCTAGCTCGGATATGCCTCGGAGAATGCTGGCTGCGTCCTGGAGTTGGCAAAATAAGATCTCAAGCTCAAACTCTGTTCCCTAAGCTCAGTGAGATTGTCAGAACAACTAATGATATCCCACTCATTCTAGAGGCTTTAGAAAACCATTTGCCAAGGATATTAGATGCACTAGCTCAATATACTACTGATGAAGAGATTTTTGGTATGTTTTAATTATAAGTTTAATATATTTAATATTCATAATTCAGTTAGCTCGCCCTCTTGGTGTGAGGTACTTGGGAGAGGCTTTGCCAAGAGGCACGCAATAAACAATTTTAAATATGTAGTGTTATCTATCCTGGATGGCTTGGAAACAAAATAAAAAAGTTCATTCATATTAAAAAAACAATAGCTCTGTATCAAATTATTTAAATGTAGTACACTCCTGCCCGGATCAAAGTTCTGGGTCGCACTACATTTGTTATAGGCTGGCGTTTCTCTTACCACCAGGAGGGCGTTCAGCTCGTCTCGCCACTTCATAGAATAAAAAATAAAATTTATGAATGATAAGATGCATAAAATAAGTTTATAGATATTGACACAATTGGTAAAGATTTTGAAATCTGTTTCAGAATTATCCCAAGCACTGCTCCTACACATAGAATGTACAGAAGCATCAGCAAGGCGAGCACTGAGTACATGCATAGCGTCACTTTGTCAACATCGGGACTCATTACTTGGAATTATATTGAATTTGGGATATGGTTAGTATATCTCTCTACCTCTAGCTGTATATTTCAAAATAAATCTAGGCTCAATCTACATACGCAGGTTATTCTATATTTTTTTATTACAGAAAAATTATGGCCTACCGCTGCAGACGACTCAGTTATAATTGGATGGTTTTGTGTCTTCAAAGCGATATTCCAATTGAATGACTTAAACAAATTTCGCGAAAATAATATATTTACTGTGCAAGACTATTTAGAGGCAAGTCTTATGTCTAGCTATTATATATAAATTTATCTTTCTTCACAAAGAAAGCTGGAGATTATTTCATTTATGTTTTAGTGTTTAGCCATCAGAGTCAATAAACAATTGTTGTTACTTTACAGATGTACCACCTTTGCATACATTATATAGAGCAGACGACAACAGAGCACAACATACAGAACTCAGTGCTGGAATGTCTGACCGTTCTCTTGTCTAAAGCAACCAATGAGTACAGGCGAGCGATGCTGGATGAACACCCCAGTGCTGTGTGTTTGGATAGTCGGAGAGCTGCCACTGAAGGCAGGAGCAGTTTTAGTAAGTGTTTAACTTATCTGGAATATCTTTCACTTGCTTTAAATATAGATAATATAATTTTTACACAAGAAATATTTTGTATAGCTTAATATCTTGTAAAACCTTTGTTTTTTGAAGAATTATTTACCAGTGAGCAAAAACATACATAGAAAAATTAAGATTTTCTTTAATATATACTAAATCACTTTGAGGTTTATTATAGGTAGGTAATAATAGTTACAAAAGAAATTTACTTGGGCCGACTTCTAAATTATAAAATACTAGCTGTGCCCGCGACTTCGTCAGCGTGGAATAGTTATTTTGAGCATCATATTTAATTTTGCAAACCTTTCTGTCATTATCTATACTAATATTATAGAGAGAAAAGATTTGGGTTTTTGTATGTAATGAATATACTCAAAAAGTACTGGACTATTTTAATAATTGTTTTTTCATTA
>DWAJ01002649.1:0-16856 GCA_018238005.1 Eurema mandarina
CTATTTAAGTTTTCTTTTTTTTTTCATTTATTAACAAAAGAAACATACAGTATAAGTTAACATTAAAACCTCGCCAAACTTTAAGGTTTGAAGGCGAGATGCGCTCTTTGTATCTGTTTGCTGTGTATGTTTTTTCTTTATGTACAATAAAGTGTTTTAAATAAAAAGAAATAAACTCACAGATAACTACTCAATAACCACTTTTATATTTTAGCCATTTTTGAAGTGACACTTGTTTAGAATCTTTGTGATTTCAAACCGGATGTATCGGAAAAAACGTCAGGTAAAAGACACAAATACGAAAATGTGTAGGATGAAGAAATATCTCATTCTCTTGTCGATTTACTGAAGTTTCACTTCTATCGTGTGAGAATCGCACACACCTTATTTTTTTATAACATAGGATGCAAACGGGCGGTCTAGTAGTTGGCTTGACACGACTTCGTTCACCTTATATTGCAACCTACCATTTTTTTGCTTAAGAAAGATAATCGTAAAAAATGTAAATCGGTTCAGCTGTTTTAGTTTATTTACCAATACATTTAGCCATTAATTTTTATATTATAGACTAACAAGCTTTGGCATACATATGAAAATTTCTCTTCTCTCTACTCTTTTTAACTAAGTCAACATCATGACTTAATAGTCAAGGTTTTAATAAACCTGTCTCGAATTTAAAAATACACATATAACTTGATATACACTAATGTTCGTTCTCCTAAAATAAATTCACAAATTAGTTCACATCACATAATTTTTAAAAGGTATTCTACCTCTTTCTTTGCTTCTTCCATTAACCGTTCTGACTCTGCTCTCTCAATTTCTTGATTTCTTTCTAATTCTTGTTGCTTCTTTATCTCTTCTTTTGCTCTGGAAATGAAAATGGGTTTCCATATAAGAGTTTACACTACTATTTCCTATAAATATCTCGCGATTTTTGTCGTGTAATAATATTATTGTAACCAAAGTTGAACATTACACAGTTACACAGTAGAAAATAAAGTCGCCTGAAAACTACGTAACCGATTTTCATGCGGTTTTTGATATTAAATATCTACCACTTCTAAAAAAATCAGGTGTCCCGTGACAGCTCACCTTTTTTTTAATAGAAAAAATGATTCCAGAGGAAGATTTATATGTATAATATATGCATAAATGCGGGTAAAACCAGTTCGCGGTTAGTAATAATAACAATCGACGGGGGCAAAGTCGCGAGCAACAGCTAGTTATATATAAGTATATACCTATCGGCCTCTAAGCTGCGCTGGTAGGCCTCGTCCTGTTCGCGCTTGACGCGCTGCCGGGCGAGCCTCTCGCGCTCCACTTTGGCATCTTCGTCTCTCTGCGCCGCGAACCTCTCCACGGCCTCTACTAGACCGCCCACTAGTTCTGATACTCCAACATTACCTATAGACAAAGTTAATAGTACATTACTTAATAAGCTTCCTAAGAGCGTCAAGGATCTGACTTATTCCAAGTTTAGAAGCCTTGTTAAAAAATGTCTAATTAAAAAGGCGTACTATACATTAAATGAATATATTGAAGACAAAAACGCTTGGAATGATATTTCTTGACGCTCCTGGGACGGTGACCTTTTTCATGTATAAATATTATAATAGCCGAGTTCTTGTTTATATTTACAATTGTATGTTCTTATTTTAAAAAGAGCGACTATCAGTTTCTTGCCGGTTCTTCTCTATAGAAACTGCCTTCCGAACCGATGGTAAATGTTTTGTAATACCATGACCATTCAAAAGTGTTACTTTATGTAGCCGTATTGAATAAAGATACTTTTGACTTAGACTTTGACTTTATAGAATTAAAAAAAATGATGTCTTCCAGATTGAACCCTTACAACTGCATATCGATGGAGTACGCGGTGGGCATGATCGAGGTGGTGGAGGAAGCAGAGACGGTCGCCAACATACAGAAACAGAGCGCGCTCTTTAATGCCGCTTCCACTATATCCAAGGCGAATTTGTTCCGTTAGTATTTTTATTTTATTTATTTATTATACTTCGTTAAATTATTAGGAACATTATTTTATATTACAGTGAAAAGCTTATGATAAGTGGCGGCCTTACTACTCAGTGATCTTTTTATTAGTTAACTATACTAAAATAATGCAAGGGATTCCTTCCTTGTCAGGAAGTATAACATTTACACACACAATACTAGTTTAGGTCAAAGATGACATTCACTAATCTGTTAAAAATTATAAATCTGAAACGGAGTATATAAAAGTCTTGCAAGTAGGTCTTCTCAAAATTTTAGATATCAAAAAAATTTTCTATCAACAAAATGCCTTATTTAGTAGCGGTATAACTAATAATTATAACCTCAGAAAAATTAAATGCTATACAGGGGATGCTAAAATACATTCTATGTTTCAAACCTTTGTTAACTACTGTTCTTTTTTTTCTACTAGCGACCAGCCCCGCCTTTGTACACATATATTATGCATATAAGGTTTTTTTGAATCACTCGATCTATTAAAAAAAAAACATGAAATGATGCTTTAAAATTTGTCGCGTAGTATTAAAGATTTAACCGACAGAAGTAAGCGACTTTGTTCAATACTATGTAACAATGTAGATTTAAATTATTATTTTTTCAATTAATTATTTATGTCTTACACTGTTTGAGTACTCACAATAATGTTCTTGGGTAGAATGGCTCCGCAAGCAGAACCAAAGCGAGAGCGCGCTCAACAAGGCGGTGGAGGAGTTCACGATGAGCTGCGCGGGCTACTGCGTGGCCACCTACGTGCTGGGCATCGCCGACAGACACCCCGACAACATCATGGTCAAGAAGACTGGACAGGTGTGTATACTACGCGTCACGAATCTTTAGCGCTGAACGAAACCTGCGCAGAAGTCGAAAATAAGGTATCGAGGTAGCGGCGCGGCGCGCGGGGCGCGTGATCGTCGGGTGCGCGAGCGTTGATTGGTTGTCCCAGTCGTGTTGTCTTTGAGCACCAACGAGCGCTATTCTACCGATGCGTAGCTATTCTCGTCATGATATTTTATATATATTTCTATTATGTATCAAAATAAATTTTGATATGAGTTATTTTGTGATCAACTTATTATTGGTACCATACTGTGTAACTGTTGTAAGCGTCCGATAAAAAACCTATAAAACTCTATCGGACACTGTATAAAAGTCATTCTGATCTAGCTCATACGGTATACCCCACAGCTGTTCCACATAGACTTCGGGCACTTCCTGGGCCACTTCAAGCAGAAGTACGGGTTCAAGCGCGAGCGCGTGCCCTTCGTGTTGACGCACGACTTCATCCACGTCATCAACAAGGGCCAGCGCGGCGGCGTCGGCGAGCAGCTCGACTTCAAGATATTCAAGGAGCTGTGCGAGACTGTGAGTACCTTATCCGCTCGAGCGCTGTGCGCCAAAAATATCACGGCTCTTGAGCGCTGGTGTCCAATGACAAAAATGGCGGAAAATTGGTATTTTTGTAATTCGTAAATTTTTCGTACATCCATTTAACAAGTGTATTCGAGTTAAAATTGTTTATTTTCTATTATTTAAGAACCATTCTGCTTATTTTAATTTATATTCTGGTAAATTGAGGCATAATTTATTCTGCAGCGCTCAAGAGCTGTGAAAATGGGTAACTATAGTTACCCAAAGCGCGCCAGCGCTAAACTATTATATTCACCATAGAGTGTAGACTACGTAGACATTTTCCGCATACTTCAATGACAACTTTCATTGACGTCAAATAGAATAAAGGAGCTGTGCAACTTTGATTATGAATTTTATTGTTGATTATATATCTAAGTCTCTCCAGATGAGACTAGGCAAAAGATTTAGTTAATTTAATTTATGTAAAATGAACTGTACAGTCTCAAATTGTTCCATTCTATCTTCAAACAGAAGATTTAATTGTAATATATTATGCATTGTAACAAAGAATAAATAAATTATTATTTCATGCTTATAGCTTGAAGATGAGTATGGAAGTCTAAAATATGTATAAATTACATTGTTAATATTTTAAATAGAGTATTTGCATTTTTACAATGGATATTTTGAATATTTATCTTTGTTTCAGGCCTTCAAAATACTCCGAAAGCATGGACATCTAATATTGTCCCTGTTTTCCATGATGATCTCCACTGGACTGCCAGAGCTTAGCTCAGAAAAGGACTTGCAATATTTAAGAGAGACTTTGGTAAGATATTAATTTTTATAAATTTATATGTATCTATACTAATATATAAAGCTGATGAGTTTGTTTGTTTGTTTGTTTGCTTGAACGCGCTAATCTCAGGAACTACTGGTTCGAATTGAAAAATTATTTTCTTTTTATTGAATAGACAATTTATCGAGGAAGGCTTTAGGCTACATAACATCTCGCTGCGACTAATAGGAGCGAAGATATAATGGAAAATGTGGAAAAAACGGGGAACATTATTCATCTTTGAGGACTTCCTTTGCGTGCGCTGCGAAAACGGTTCAAGATACAAAAATGATATATATGAAAGAATTACTCCTCTTTAAATGATCTAAAAAAAAGTCCGCGACAGTATATGTCTATCTTCTAAGATTAACTCACTATAACATAATAATAGAAATAGATCCGACGGGGACGAAGTCGCGAGCAACAGCTAGTTTTTAAATATGTAGCTATTCATAAGGTGAGGAAAGGAGAGAAATCTAAATTTAATTTATATGTGTTTCTCATAGAGCATCTCATGGGCACCATTGAGCTTTCAAATAGAATTGAATCATTAAGATTGCTTCTCTTAGTTTAAAGTTCTAAGGTTAAAAAAATAACAAAATACAGGATCTCTTTCATTTTTTAATATTGGTTGAAAAAGATTTATTTGAAAATTTCAATTGCTAACCTTGCTCATTCTCAAATAGGTAATGGACCTCTCCGAAGAAAAAGCGATCGAGCATTTCCGCATGAAATTCGTGGAAGCGCAAAAGAACTCGTGGACGACCTCCTTCAACTGGGCCTTCCACAACTTCGACAAGAACAACTGACAGTGATCCGTGCGGCGGCTGAAGAAGCAGCCGTCCAAATATACGCCGCAGACGCTCTAAACCAGCCAGCTTCTTGACAGCCAGTGTTGTGCGCTTCCAAATTCAAAAACTAAAAAAAAACAGTCAAGCTTATTGTGACAGTGACAGTGACAGTGACAGTTAATGTTGTGCGCTTCCAGAATTCAAAAAACATTAAAATATAGAATAGTATTACGTAGTCCGAATACACGTCGAAAGCGTTGAAAGCTAAGTAAAGGTGCGCTTCGCAGTTTTAAAACATTAAACATTATAATAGTGTTATGTAGTACAAAAACGTAATGTTCTGTTCATAACAATAGTGAGTGCTATGCGCATCTAAATAATTTCTTTTTAAATAAATATAAACTATTGTAAATTATGACCTATATAACATTTTTATATAACGTAGCGATTTTGATCATAATGACAGTTAAATAGTCTTGCGATTCTAAATTTAAAATCTTAAAATACAGATTATACAGATAAACATTCAGTATAGAGTATATAGTTAAAACATATGCAGCGGGTGCTTTAAAATCTATAGTGTAAGTAATAATTGCACTAGATTCAGTTAGTACTACGACATTTAATTGTAGAATTTTGAAAATTATTCAATTATACAGAAGTCGCTCTAGAAATATTCACTGCAAAGCATATAAAACAATTAATAATAAAAGATTAATATTTCTAATAAGTTTATTCAAAAATCTGATGATTACAGGGCCTTTTCTGAATAGCAATTTTAAGCAACTATTTAGAAAGATATCTTATCAATTCTCAAGAAATAAAAGCTAAACATACCTATAGAAAACAGTAGTGGAAAATATGGTGTATTTTCCTTTCAATAGAATGCAAATAAATAATCATAAAATTGTATTATTATCATATTCTAAAATAATGAATTTCTACTATCTTTTGAATATATTATGTAGCTTAAAATATCCATTTAAAGAAAATATAATATGTCTATATAATAAGCATTCATTAAGACATGGTAACAAATAAAAAATGATTGAATTGAAATTAAACAGGATTTTTAAAACTAGCATTTCAAAGTTTACATATATTTGCATAGTTTTATCAAATTGATAATATTGGAATCGATAAAATATTAATCAGTGTTAAGTATCTACGCATAAAACAGTACATTAAGGACCGGTTTCAGGATATCTTATGTATCTACAATTAACATAATACTTAAAGCAAGTTTAATAGTTAAATGTATTGTATTGAGCAAGTAATAAGGTAGAAAATCCAAATATAACTCGTAGCTATTTATAAAAAAACAGGTGTATACAATTCAGTATGTAAAAATTTAATTATTTTGCTTCTGTTTAAAAATAGAGTCCTATCACATTATAGACTTGAGTCTGCCGATGGAGTATTAAACAGATTTGTTTAACTTCAAGATTCCGTCAACGTTTAACCAATTCAACCGTGTGTGTTCCTGGCGTCAACTAAAATTTCACTTAACACTTGCATCCTCTCGGGCACCATACGCAAAAGATTTATATGGTGCCCGTGCGGCATCTGCGCGGATACGGTTAATTTTAAACCTTCCAACTTTAACTCAAGAAAACTCAGCAGACTTTCTGTACTGTTTCAGTTCTTAAAGCAATAAATTCTTTAATTTCATTATAACATCTGTAATACCAAAAGCAAAAATTAAAATTAATTTCAGGTTTTTTTTTAAATAAAGTATTATTAAATGAAAATTGAGTAAAAATGTTGCTAGCGTATTCTAATCATGTAGTAAGGAAGTAAAGTGGGAATTAAATTCTATATTAGGAAATAATTCAATATATTAATACAGGTATATAAATTAGTATATCCGTAGAGAATGATGTGTTTATCACATTTAATTAAAAACTATAATAACGTCAAAATTACTAATGGATTACAATAAGAATTTTGTAAATCGTAGAACGCATGATAGACGATAATTATTATAGTATGAATAATTTAAATTGAGAACAAAGGCAACATTTCATATACAATATTAATAACATTATAATGTACAATAATATAATATTACATATAATATTCAAATTGTATGCTATTGTTGAAACAAGTATGTATTCTGTATGCTAAATCTACTGTTTAAAAGAACGTTTAGCTATTGTACTAATAATATTTAAAATCAATAGTAATTTTTTTCTTAATTATTATTTAGTAAGATTAAATCGTTCAAATGTTTTGTTTGTTATGCAATTGTATAATTTTGTACCTGCAGTTTGTTTTTGGCTCTATACTTTTATATCATTTGCAGACTGCTGTATTTATGATTGGACTATTCGTTAATTACGCACTTACCCGATATGTTCAATTATACGCTGCCATAGACTAATAACACTAGAACCGCAGTTTGAGTAAGCAAAGTGAAGCCATTGCAAAGTAGACAAATTTGTCTACTTACAAAGATCGTCGCCGCAGTTCATCGCATGAAAATTCGTGTCTCGTAGATTTAAAATTTTCCACATTTATAGGGTAAATTTCTTATAGCAGCAACATTATCGAGTATAAGAACGTGCTTTTTAGACTTACATATGTACAGTTTTGGCTTCACTTACGGCGTACCGAATATTATGGGACAATCAGTCTATTCGTTATACGTCTACGTACGTAGCTATTAACAAACAAGTATATAAAAAGGAGAAAATACTTTCAAATGTCATGCGCGTTTACTCGTATGACTGATCTAGCATGTCGCATTCATTATGACGTCAGCCATATTATAAATTACAAAGAAATATCGTTCCTCGTTTAAATACTTGCGTTTTCCTTTCAACTATATCTATGTGATGCACGTTTTGGTGACGATAATCGGAATAAAAACGCGATGCTTAATTTAATTTCGGCTCGTTCAAAAAATTAGTCTAAAAAAGGCGGTTTCAATTCTTTGGCTGGACAATTTATTAAAATATTTAATTATTTCTCTTATCTACCTTTTTAATATGGAAAATAAAGATATCAAGGATAGCCACAGAACAAAAACTTGTTCCCAAACCATTATATTATGCAAACTATTATTTATTCTAAAATAATCGCATTAGAAGACTTCAGATAGATGAACAGACGCGCACGCATAGCAACGAACGTAGGAAAGTGGACGCGTGCATTTTGCGAACTAAATTCATATTGAACGTTTTTGGTAATGGTTATTGTTGTTATGAAGAATCGATGCGTTTAAATATAAAATGTAAGTTGCAACACTAGTGTCGCACTGTGAGAACTTCAAGATGGATCTATATGGGGCTATAGCATTTTATTAGTTCTATTGATAATAACTCGCTTTTACGAAGACAAGCCCTGGCGCAGAGGGTGTGACAGCGTGTGGCAGCCATTTTGGCTGTGATATTTTAACGCAATTTGCTTTCGCGTAAATTATTAAGATTGAATAGGAACAGAGTGGGAATATGGAGTGTGGAATAGTTAATGATTTTGTATCGTTCAGACAGACTGTGCCTATGCGTGAAAGTTTCGCTACGCTACACCCGTCGAACGATTAATATAAATGTTATTATGATAGGAAATAATTACGGAACGGTAAGGCGGTTTGAAGATGGAAGACTGATTGTTTAATGTTTAAACCCAATGAGTCGATGAAAGCAGTAAATTTTCAATTGTATTTTTTAATACTTTAAGAATATAATTTTGTTCGAGCGCTCGTTCTTTAGCTTTAGGTGCCCTATACTCGAGTTATTTGTAGATTTTTATGTTTTAGATATCAAAAAGGTTATTGTAAGGGCTGCCACCGCTTGAACTCTGTGTTTAGTTGTATTTACTGAAACGCTCTCATTGGCAAGTTATAGAATAAGTAGGAAACGTGTTATTTAGCTTTTTTATTACGAACCATGATGTAAGGTAGTTGGTAGATATCATAGATGTAGCAGTATTATATCGTAGGGTTGGAGTTTTGTTTTTAATTTTTTTAATAACGTCTGGCTACCTCATGGTGTCGTGTACTAAACTTTTAGGATTTTTGTGTTCCGTGCGTATTTTACTTGGTGCATTGAGACTTATGATTCTCTTTTTATTGGGATATTTAAAATATTGCTTTCGTCCTTATTAATTGTAATACTTTACGTATACAAAATTACTCCCTAAAAACTACAATGTTTTGTTTCTAATATCCCAATTCGAAGCGTATATATTTTATATGGATTAGTCTGACCCTAGTGAGTTAGATATATAAAATACCTATTATATATTATTATACAAAATAGTATCGGAAAGATAACGTCAAAACTAAATAAAATTGTAACAGTTCATTCATTCGTTTCGTATGAAGCTTCTTTATAAATTGTAGTTTGACGTCATTTTGAAGTACAATTGAGCATTGTTTGTTGTAAACCGACACACTGTCAACCAACAAACAACCGTTTATAGAAGTAAAAAAAATTCGAGTTACGATTAATATAAATAATTTTATTTAAAATCTCAAAGACTTCAAAATGGCACGAACTAAGCAGATAAGGAATAAATTAAAGACTAATTCGTATAAAAACGTCACAAGTTAAATACATTCACCAATAATCTAGCAATTGCGGATAATATAAATGTATCCTAATGCAATTAACATTGAAATAGTAAATTAAATAATTACATATATTTGGCGCAAGTAACAGAGATGGCTTCCGTATTGTGCTGAATATTATCTCATAGATACAATGTAAAATAAGTTTATGTACACGATATACGTTTGTGCAATGTAAATATTTGTCTTATTTAAATTTTATAGAATTACGGGAGCTGTTTGTAGATGAATAAATCTTGGTTATCGTTTAAGGTGCTACTGAGAGTTGCTTATAAACCGACCTGTTTAATCATTTTTGTTTAGTATTTTATTATATAGTTCGTATGCGTTTTAAATAGCCAGACGTTAATTTCAGGAAATTCCGTTACGATGACGATTTGATGCTGATATAAAAACGTATTTGTTCATGTTAAAAACAGCTGATTTATAAGATAAGAACTTGAGTAGAAACGCATGCAATATTACCAAATTATTATATTTATATGTTTTTCTTTGTATTCTTTTAAGTATACCTTATACGATCCCACCATTATCAAGTCAAATGACGGTGAAGAAGTAGCACCTTGAATTTTTGTTTGTTTGTATGTTTCGATACCGTTGAATCTTGTACAGAATTCACCAAATATTTCGAAAGTACGGTACGCGTGAAATAATATTTAAGATTAATTAATTTTTTAAACCACTATATTATTAGCCATATTTTAAGGTTATTTAAGTTCACGAAACATGTCAAGTCTGTATACAATAATAGTTCCTTTGTTGTGTCATTTATCATATATACGAGTTACAGAAGAAATGTAAAGGATATTTGTTTACTGTATAAATAATTTACCGAGTAATTTTATTTGCTATCTCAAATATGATTTTTTTGAATAAACATATTATACATACTCATTTTTTCTTTTCTTCATTTGACCTTAACGTCTGCTGCGTCTGTCGTAGAATCCCAGTAACTAGTAGTTTTTAATACCTAATTGTTTTACTATGTATATGTCTAAAAGTATATTTGTAATGGCTAAACGATTCTGAAAAATTATCATTGTAATTAGCAGTCTACAGAATAACATCAGTTACAATATGTACTTCGTACCGAAATATTAATCGATCTCTTTCACTTGTATGATAGTATCACACAATAACTAACCGCGCGTAATTAAGATCACAATATCATAGTAATTATTATCATATATCAATATTGAATAACAAAATAGTAAAATTGAATCCATTTCACGGAGGTGGAGCGACTGTTTTTCGTTTCGTGAGCGGCGCACAGTACCGCGGGCGACGTCTACCGCATAAGGCGAGCGCGCGCTGTCATCCCGTTCCCGCCAAAACATAGATAATAAAAATAAAAACCATAAACAATAGTGCAACCTGTTTACTGGATTGTGTGTGATGTTTGTGTTTTAATTTTTGTAATACGGATAAAAGTTAAAAATCAAAATGACCGCCGGATCGGAAGAACACGAGCCCCTAATTACCTCCTCTGTAGATCAGCAGCGGGTCACCTATAATAATTCTCCGCAGGTATGTTACTGTTTTACATATTTTATACGTAATCAAGATAAAAATGTGTGCAGACGAAGCCTCCGATCACATGTTAAACAATAAACTTAAAACAGATTTTAAAGATTTCATAATACGGTGTAAGGAGGAACTGATGTTTTTTCGTGTCGGAAATATATTAAATTATGGAAGCATCTCATGGTAGATGAACCTTAATGTTCTAGTCCCTCTTCATACCGTGTGGCGACACGTGAGATTCTGAATAATTATATGTTAATTATCTAGTTTTGTGGCACTTATAATAGACCAATCTTTTGAGGAATGGACTTAATGGACTGTTCAATTTATTAACGAATCTAATTATATTAATGCTCCGCTAACGACTTACAAAATTATGATTTGAGTACTTTCACAATGTCCGGTTTTGATGGTGACAATTTAATATTTCTCAAAGTAATGATTAAACCTAAGGATGAATTCCATATTTATTTCATTCGTTACTATAATATAAAGTTGATTATAAATAATATCGTTTCGGGACATTTTAAATTTTACTCGTAGCTTGTACTTTAAAAAAATAGGCAATAAAAGTTACTGAATGTCTATTTTATTTCCTGAACAATGTAGGTATACTGGCATGTCACTTAGTTTAAATTAAAAACAAAATATGGGCAACGTGTCACTGGCCATTGACAAAAAAAATGAAGAAGTCAGGAAATGAAACGACACCTGATTCACTTTGCGCATTAAACCGTGGAATTTTTCCAAATAACGCTGCTCGACCACGCACGAAATAACCGGTCGGCGGCTAACTGCACTCTGATCTGTTCATGATAACTGAAGATGTAATAAAGACCTAATTAAACGTATGAGAAAAATGCACCAGCTATTGAATTTGTTGATTACAAAAATCCTGCTACATCCCTACGAATGTAGACCTTTACAAGTAATTTCAGAAAATTTTATATTGTGGACTTGCGCAAAATTGTTGTTGCAATAATATAAATTAGGTAATGGATATATTAATAAGTATTTAACAAACCACTAGGACAACTCAACTATGAAGTTTTGGTTCACTTAAGGCTGATCTAAGTCGGAAGGACACACAACCTGAATAACACTTGCGCAAAATTTTATATCATACAACATTATATTTACACCTCCCTCGATGCCAATGTATTACTACGACTTATTTTAGTTTGATATATTCATTGCTTCTTGTTTTGTTTCTGTATTTTTATATTTTGGATTAGATGTAATATGTAAGGTAAGGGGGGCCTAATTCGGGCTTAAAGATTCCAGTCAAGGTTGTGAGCTTTCGTACCTTCTAATAGATATTGTATCCAAAATTTTGAATTCATGTGGTAAGGGTTATGTTCATTAATAACAAAAGGTACTCGCAAATACAAAACAAGAATAGAACAGTATACTACAAAACGTTTCACCGGCTTTTTGCTCTGAGTTGCGTGAGTGAGTATAGTGCAGCATAGTGGTAGATTTATACAATTAATAAGTGAAATTGTCATGTTAATTTCCATTCTTGCAACACTAATATATTGTTACGTAACTTTGTCTATTGTGTATCTGTTCTTTATTTATTTAATAGCCTATGCATATTTACCTCATTTGTCTAATTGTGATCGATTTATCTTTAATTGAAAATATTTGTTATTATAAAACTGAAAAATAAAGTATTCTATTCCATATTAAAGGTGCTATCTTCAAAACAAAAATATTTCACTTAAATAAATACCTTCTTAGAAATAACCTTCTTCCACTATTTCCTAAGTTTTGAACGTATTTAAAATATTATATAATCTGTGTCATTTTGTCTTAAAACTATAAAGTAACTTGGTCGACCCAAGGCCAAATATTCCAATTTCATCAGTCAGTGGCCACCGTACAAAAAACGTTAAAACTAGTTTTGTTAATACGTCCGACCCACGACTTTTAGAATTCTTCACACTGTGTTAACCCTTAAAAGATGGCTTACGTCCCTGAAACGTCATAATAATAATAGTGATGCTAAGAATCAACCTATACGATGTTGACTCCTGAAGAAAGAGTCGTTTTTCTATAGATTTTCAGCTTAACACGGCGTGAAGTTAGTATTTTTAGATCTTATATTATCTTTTGTAGTACTAATTACTTAACGAATTATCTTTTATTTGCTATTTTACATGTGAAATATGTATACATAAAGGAATAAACCAAAATAAATATCAACCCTGAATTAATAATCAGTACACATAAAATAATGTGCAGACTTACACGACTAATAAAGATACAAGTGCTACCGAAAGCTCATAATATAAATATACGATTGTCAAAGTTGAATTAGCCCAAAAACATTGTATGTTTAAATTGTCTATTAAATCAGCATATAATGTTTTAATACAATATGTTTAGTGAAAGAGGATATTGCCCCGAAAGCGCATAGTTAGTTATTGGAATTAATTTTAATAAATAAAGATACTCATATTATTCGTATAAAAGTCAAAATTAGGTTACATTATAATTCTAACTATTTTATCGATATTAATGGTTTTTATTTTATTGAATACGTCTCCACCTCATACTCATATAATCCGTATATAATTAAATAAATAAACCAATAAAGTGACTATAATTCGTTCTGCATTTTTGTGATATCGCATATAAAATTACGTTCTTATTATAAGATTAGGCTTTGAGATGATTTGTATCTAGATAAATAGAATATCAACTGGTTCGAGACGGACTATCCAGTTTGATATATTTTATTAGATAAGAACTGGTTCCGGATTCTCAAACCTCGAGGAGGGGACAAAAAATTTAATTACCTACTTTTAGCTTTGTTCGAGCTGTTACGTTGTTTGTTTAAATAATTTTAAAAAGCTTCATGAAATTTATAGTATTATTATATAAAATGTGAAGTAAAAATCAATGAACTATGGATTTACGTATAAATTCTATTCACGTCAAATTTTATGATATTTGGCATAGCCTGGATATTGTGGAAGGACATACGCTACTACGTATTAAGAATGTAGAAGTAAAAGGCGTAAATATAGGGGTAAAAATGTAAAGAAAAGCAATATTTATTAATGCACCTGAGAACAAAATAAGACATATTTTAATTTGTTGCGTATTCCTTATCATCAAAGCTTGATTACAATATGCAACAAAACTAAGTTTAATATTACATAACAATGATATTTGACCTTTTCTGTAACGAAAACCATAATGCTAAGCGTTTATTGAAAAGGAGAGCGATTCAATTAATTGTGTCCAATTCAGACCAAATGCTTATATCCCGTTCTACGAATGGATACAATCCAAAGACTGTCAACTATGGGCCCTTCTGAGAAAGATGAATTAGACAATAAATCACTGTAGGAGTTTTGTTATAGATATTTTGTTGTACATATTAATATATTATATTATGTATTAATTTTACCAAAACCGACTTTGCTACGAAGTCCTTTTCACATAACTACTTCATGGAAAATAAGGATTCTTATAGCCTTGTAATAGATGTTTTAATCGAAAATGGATGAAATTTATACCAAATTAGAACAAACGCGAAGCTTTAGTTTTACTCGGTTCATTCAGTCAAAATATCTGATCTAAAAACAGCCAAAAATATAGTCAAATAATGAACCTCTTAAAATATAAGTGTATACGTCATTTTACCGAGCTCAATAAAACCTTCTTTTAAGCGTATAAATACTACATTTTTAACAATTGTGTTTCAAATAAGTACATGACTACATTGTATAATTTTATTACCAGGCGAGAGACTCATACAATGTTGCTTTAAGCCAGACATGCCGACTTCCATCGGCAACACTAATACAATTTGATAGGATTTCAATCCTATATCACATGCGATTAATTAATCATTACAATACATTGTATTGAGATGTTTGTTCATAATCTTGTTAGTGCCAACATTGTCCAAGTTTGACCAACTCGGCCAACAGCATATTATAACCTTCAAAAATCTGTATCCCTATTGTGAAATTTACAACTTCTGGGTACGTCTGCTTATATAACCTTTCAAGTAAATTACCAGACGATGAATGAATATGTGAAATAGGCTGTCCAGGACTCATTATCCTGGCCCGTATTCTCTACCACAATACAATCATTCAGCAGAACTGCGGTAATGAATAGTTCCTGGAACGGCGACGGGTTATTTCTAAACTGAATCCGTACAACATAGTATCGAACGCTTATTCTAATCCTATTTGAATACAATTTCATAAAATGTTGGGCCACAGCACAAAATGTTGGTCGTGATTATTTCGTGTTTTGTGTACTGTGATTATTTGTAAGTTGGTATTCAGATCTCTTAAGCACACAAGTTTATAAGAAATCAATTTAGTCTCTAGGTCTGTAGGAAATTCCTAGGTAATTATTTTAAATCTAATAAATAGTTTATCCTTGTAGTTTACGTTCCCATGGGGGGGAAATCTCAGAGAACGAGGTAGATGTTATGTTAAGAAATAATAGTAGAAAACATCCTTCCTCTTCAAAAATCTTCGCATTTATGAAACAATTTCGCATTTATTTTATTATCTATTCCCTTACCGTTACTTATTATTCATTAAAAAAAAGTCATAAAGCAACGAAAAAATGAAATAAATGTTATTATTAACGACTTATACCTGCATTTTTAGACTTTTATTAATGTTCGATTGATTACATTTGTAGTAGATAATTAGTATAAGCCATTTTGGACATATTAACATATTATCGAACTTTTGGTATTTAATTATTAGTGTTGAAGTGCAGTTATATGCATATATTCTATTTAAAGTTGCCTTCAATCATAAAACGAAATACATAAATGGAAAATGAAACTGGTCTTAAACTAGTTTTGAATTGTTTTTTTGTATAAAATTTGCAAGTTTACTTGAATAATTCTTATTGAATCACGTAGTCACGCCTTAGGTATATATATCTTAGCTATAGGTATATGTTGAGAAGAGATTTATACTATGAAGTTATTAATAGGTACTAATACTAAAATGAGTGAGTCAAATAATGAAATTTATGATTACGAAGTTGTTTCTCGTATAGCAGACACTTAACCGATTAAATACTCCAATTCTGAAAGAAATTTAAATAAATTATAAGTGTCATAGTCTGCACTATCTTGCTGAAATCACTATTAACTATAAGGACGATAACATGTGTATAGTTTCTTGTAATGATAGACGTATGTTGGTACTTTTCTTTGTATTGTACATATCATGAAGAATAAATAAATATATCTTAAGTAATTAATGTCGGATTCTACGCGGGACAAAGTTAGTGTTTATAATAAAGCTTACGAAATATTCGCGGGTATCTGAGAATGTTATAGGTTATAATATAGTTTACGGCTTGCATGATCGCGCGGTCGACGCCCTGCGGTGGTCGGACGATCCCTCGCTGGTCACGGCTGGTCATCCATTCATCATATGAAAGTTGTTTAGGTACTTTTAATACATAGGGTACTAATTTCATATTTAATTTTATTTTCATATTATGGTGGAATAATAATGTTAAAACTGCGATCGGCTAAATCGTTACATATAATTGGCTGTTGGTCGCGATTCCGTCCGCGTCGACTTTCATTTAAACATTGAACCCCCCTCCCTTATAAAGTTTTCATTTTTTTAGATGTATTCTGCTATTCGTGGCGGGGGAAAATCCAACGAAACAATAACCATGAAAATTGATCTAGCCGATCTTGAGTTATAAAAGTTGTAACAAACCCTGTCGGTCTTTGTTTTATGTATAACGATTAACT
>DWAJ01002650.1:0-16853 GCA_018238005.1 Eurema mandarina
ACATTACGTTAATGAGGTCATTTCATATAAAGCAATAATGGTGTACCGTTGGATTACACATACACTTATTTAGAGATCTTTTTGCGTAAATAAATCATTATCTTTGTCTACTATATTACGTGTAGATATTACGTCAAATAGTTTTAAAAATTTGAAACACTCACTAAAATAATTTTAATTTGAAGTTGACTTTCAAACAAATAAATGCTTAACTAAATTTAATTATTTCATTCACAAAAAAATCACAAGTAGCACTACTAACTGATCGTACGTCCTTCGGTTAATTTTAACACCACCCTGTATTAATGTCAAGAGAAATAAAAAAAGTAAAAAAAAGAAAAACGGTACACCGTTTTGAGCACATCTGAGCACCCTGACGTCATTGTATAAAACATAATATTTATTATTCATTATAACATCCATAAAAATAATATAGCAGCAGTTATTATTTTAAACTAGCTGTTGTGCCCGACTTCGTCCCCGTTGATTTGTTCTTCCATTATTTCTTCGCTCCTATTAGTCGCAGCGTGATGTTATGTAGCCTAAAGCCTTCCTCGATAAATTGTCTATTCAATAAAAAATGAATCTTTCTATTCGAAACAGTAGTTCCTGAGATTAGCGCGTTCAAACAAACAAACTCTTCAGCTTTATATATTAGTATAGATAGATATAGATTTAAGTGACAAAAAAGAACACAAGAATATTTAGATAATATACTTACTGATATAATGTCAAAATGCAGTATATTGTTCATATAAGTTGGCAGTTCTGTGAGCTGTGTGTAGAACAGCCATGATTGGCCGCACTGAGCAATCAGTATAGCCCATAGAGGTAGGCAAGTCAAGAATTTGAACCATGGTATCGACATTGATGGTTTGTCTTCCTAAAAGTGGACAGACACAATCAAATTGAGAATCACATATTATATCTTAAACAAAACCATTTCTTTCTACACATGTTAAGTTTAAAATAATATTCTTACATCCAATTTAATTTAATTTACATATTATCTGTAACGGTGCTTATAAATAAAATCAAAATACGTAAAGTACATATTAATTCAACTGGGACAAATAATAATGAATATTAAATTAATTGTACTATAGCACTTTGTGTACTGTCATTTCCTTCAACATCTGTTTGATGACTCACTAACATTTATGTTAAATAAATATTATCTTTATACACAAATTATTATGGTATGGTAAAATTTATTATATTACCTGTGTCCCAATAGTTTGAGTAATATATTCAATCTCTTTTGGACATATCCTAGGATGTTTTTGAGGTGTATCATAGATTAAAAACATCCAAGCTATAAACCAGATGACACCAAGGCCGCCAAATAAATAGAAGCAAAGTGGCCATCCACCAGCAAATTCTAATGTACACAGCCATCCTGATATTGGTAGAGATATAACTGTGCCTATGTTTGATCCTGAAAGGCAATTTATTATTATAATAAACAAATAAGTTGGACCATAATTTTTTTAAACATAACCATTACATATTATGATGTTTATATTTAGAATCTTATCTCTGAACTTAGGTGTACCAAATAAACTTTAAGTCTATGGAATTTTAATTTGGATTTAATATGGAATTAGGAATTCCCTTGTAAATTCAATTTTGATTTATATAAAGTTTCTGTTGCCCTAAAGCGTTATAAATACAAATTTAAATAAAATGTATTTAAAAATGAAATTAATATTATCTTAAATAGTTTTTCATTAGTATTTACTAAAAAACTTGTCTTTAAAATTTACATCGTAAATCTCTTTAGACAATAGTGGGAATGGTGTCATAATTGACTTAAAATAGTGAAACTACACAAGTCATCGACCACTATTCTCAGATAAATTGCATGCTACTAGTAACCTTGAACAATAAATTATTGTCCTAGTATCATACCAAGTAATAGATAAGGTACAATACTTATTATGATTTATTAATTTTAATTTCATAATACTGTTGTTTTAAAATAATAATCCTATATAATTTGAATTAATTATTGAACTAAGTCCTTAAATTAATAAATTTTGACAAATACGTGAGTATGATATATTTTAGCAGAGCTACGTCGTTTTAAATTCATTGTTTCCTTTCTAGTGTGGTATGGTACTGCAATAAAAAGTATTTATTGTGTGAATTCAGGATGTAATCTACCTGCACAATTTTTTTACAAATGCACTCAGTCCAAAAAGTTTTGATGTGAAAAACACCCAGACAAACATTTGCATGACATTACTGAGGATTCATTAAAATCTTCTCTACATATACAATCTATAATCTTAGAATTCAATAGACATGATAAAACTTCAATAATTACTTTAAGTTAATGTACAATGACATTTAAAAATTAAAAATATACCTGCATAGACATAAGCTGCAAATTTGGATCTCTCCAAAGGTGGGATCCACCTAGCCAACATAGCCATCATTGCTGGATATGTAACACCTTCTCCGAGCCCTTCCAATACTCGCACAACAATGAAAAATTTATAATCAACAAATGCTGCTATTGGGCTTAATATCGTGAAAATTGCAGTTAATAGGACCCCAACCCCATAAACCATTTTACCACCAAATATTTCAGCTATGCGCCCACCTGGTATCTAAAACAATGAAAAGTCACTTTTCACATTCTGGTCCTGTTGACCTTCATTTAAGTAAGTATATGCGAGAAAACAAATTTTTAAATTTCTTAACTGATGTATTGTACTGACTACTTATATTTACCTGTGTTAAAACATATCCATAAAAGAATGATCCAAGTATTATACTTTGTTGTTCTGCAGTCCAATTGAAGTCTCCAGGTCTCTTAAATAATAAAAATACATTTTACATTTGATAGTATAATCTGAATATATATAAAAAAACTTTCATGCAAAAGGCAATTAAGAAGGAATAGCAGGTAAATAATACATACAATAGGAGTACTGTGGTTACTTGCTGGGGTGGCTGGACAAACATCCAGTGTCTCATTTGATGGTACAGGAGCCGTTGAATTTATCATAGTCACAATTGCGACCGAAAGGTTGACACGCATTGCATACACATTCGCAAAGCCAAGAAATCCCATGATACCTAGCACTGTACGACTCTTGATCCATCCTGTCGTTTCTTCAACTATAACAAAGGATTATAAAGTGATTTTTCATAAGGAATATTTGTTTTCAGCTGTTATAAAAGCGACATACTTAACACAACCCTAAGACTGTAAAATATGTTAGTAATATTGTTTGTACTCACCTCTCTCATTTGGAACCAAAGTTACTCGACTACTGGTTACATCGTTTTCAATGTCCTCATTTAATATAGGACTTTCGTCTATTGGTAATGACATGGTTTATTTAGTTTTTTAAACACATTCCTATGTAATGACCACAATGTACAATGGATAATATAATGCAGGGTATGAGATATATTTTCACTAATTTCTTAAAAACACTTATTACTATTTACTGATTTCATTTATTGTGACTCATCTCAACATAACACTTTTCTAACATTCAATCTATCGTAAACAAAGGAATCAAATTGTAAAACTGTCATTTAAAAATATGTCATTTGTCACTGTCAGGTCGATAATATTGCCATTTTATAAAATATAGCTTTATAATTTATATAGAATGTAAACGTATAAAAGAATAATTTACGCTTTTAGTTTTACGCCTTATTAGGAGTCTAGAAGACTGAAGACACAAGAGTCTAGAAGACTGAAGTTTAATTCAGTGACGGACGGCCGCCAATATGGCTTCTATGTTGGTCGGTTAGATGTCTTTATGATGATCTTTAAGTTTACCTAACAAACCGAGGAGCGGCGGCTGTAGAGAGCAAAGGCGAGCTATTAGTCTATCTAGCTAGTAGTATCAGTTTGGAAGTAGAGAAAAAACCCTTTGATCAGGGCTGGGACAAAAGCGTTACCTTCAGATTCCTTCCTACGGGCTGCCCGAGAAATCGCGCTGGTGGTTGGGAAACCACTAGCCCAATTTGAACCGAGCGCAAAACTGGGAAGTTTTATGAATAATCAGCGCAGCATTAATGTCCTAATAATCCTATAATAAATACGTTTTTTCCTATGCACTTAGGGTGCAATAAGGAAAGAACGTATTTATATTTAATTAAAAAGCGGTAATGATGAGTCAGTTATTTCTGCAAGTCTTTTGAGTTAGTTTCAGGAACATTAAAAGTCTGTATAGTAACGTAATCATAATGTATTTGTAAAAATACAAGTTCATAAATAACAAATGCTAACTTATAATTATGTATTTTAAATGTTTAATTAGTAATTACTATGTCAACTAATAAAATTACCAAGTAGCTATTAGATGGATGGAATTGAAAAATATTTTAATTTTACATCAAGGGCCAGAAATTTTTACTTATAGTGGGTATAAGTAGACCCATAATGACAGTGGACATGAGATTCACACTATTATTGTCCAAAATACTTCTTCCACTGATATGTTTTACTGATGAGCCTGAATGAGATACAATTTTGCCTTCCTTATCAATACCTTAAACAAAAAAAATCATTTTTAAAGCTATATATTGAAAATAAGCTTGTAAATTTAATACATTACTTTTATAATGTTTTACATGCAAGTGCAGAGATTGTTATGCTTATTTTTTCATATTACATACCACTGTACTGCAATGTAGCTCCCATAATTGAATCTATGAGACTCCCAAGAAAACCACCAACAGCACCATATAGTATAACTGGCCACTGAGGAGGTGCATAGTACAATAATGTCCTGTCAGCAAAATATAATATAGACAAATAATATGTAATTCCTACAACCAATCCTCCAACTGTACTCAAAATTGTTCCAATTATACTTATTCCTCCATTTGTTCCTTTGGGTACTCTTTTAAATGTAGTTATTAAATAAGGATCTGACTTAGAGAGAACTGTGCCAAGCTCGGAAGCCCATGTGTCACCATTGCAACATGCCAGAACACCTGATTTAATAAAAAAACTAAAATTATTATAAAAATACTATATTATAACCATACTACATTCATAAATACTGTTTGTATTAAATATATAATTATTATATTTCAAAAGTATTAATTAATAAGTATTTATTTTAATAAAAATCTGTATGCCAATCATTCATACATTCAAACAAAATCTTACCAAGTACACCCATACAAAGCCATGAAGCTCTATAATCTCTATTAAAATCTATGGGTCGCTCAGAAGACCCAACATCAATTATGTATAAAATAGCAAGTTGTGTTGCCATCCCACCATTGCAGAGAACTTGGATCCAATTTCTTTCACCACCTGCAAAACAATATAACATATTTTTAACCTTTACATACGTAAATAAAAAACAATGTATAAGAAATATATTGAAAAATACCTTTTTTAAACTCTGTCTCAAATTTGCTTTTTAAGTGTGGTTTGTAATGTGAAGCTTTGGATGATGTTAAAAAAAATGTAAGCAAGCTCATCAAAAAGCAATAATTTGATAAAACTAGTACAAAACCCACAACTAATGCTAGAAGGGTCCCACTTAAGCTCAAAGTTTTTCTTCTGTAACCATAAGTGGCTATTGGTATTGGAATCAAGCAAGCTGCCAGCCACCTCGTAGGAGAGATTGTAGACAACTCTGAAAATAACAAGTCACAGAAGTTATTGTTAAACTGAAAAGTTAGAATCCTATTAGTCTTGACAGAAATGATATAAGTATTTAATCAGACTTCTTATACAATTTAAAATAAATACATACCATCAAATCCTTCATGATGAGTTAACTTTGAATATATTATATTTATTATCCACAGGGACATTGATAAGGGAATTGCTACAGCAATAGTAAGAACTGATAGTACATGATCGGAGTGTAATCCTTTTTTTTCTTTAGAACTCTCATTTAATTTGCCCTTCATTTTGAAGATTGTTTGAAATTTATAATAATTTTTCACTAAAGCAAGTTACTAACTACTTATTAAACTGAGCAATCTGCAATTGCATTCCCTAAAGTTAGACTAACAAAGGTTATCGATATATACAGGTTATCACAGAGACATTGGACGTTCCTGAATACTAGTAGTCTACTTTATCTGATCATTAGCATCTTCGTAAACTAGATTAATAATGTTAAAAGTTATAAAAATACGCTATTAATAATTTCACAACTCAAATATTTTTAAACCACATCATTTAAAACATGTTCCTGTTCTGTAAGCTTTTCCTGTATTGAAACGCACTAGCTTAAACGGTTCAATTTAGACACAATTTCTCTTTTCTGCTTTCACATTCACTAAAGATTTATCCCAAATTAATATTTCACAACAGAATTCTGTCAATTGTCAATATTACTTTAGAGTTTTGACACCACCAATGCCACTTGCATTGACAGATTACAGATGATTAAAGTGTAGGTATTTAAAATGTTTTCCTTGCTGTAATAAATAGAAAATAGGTAAAATGTTTTTTTTTGTATTATGCTAAATTAAATAAATTATACCATACTAGTATGCATATATTGAGTCCATGGTAATTGGTAAGCGTTAACCAGATCGGGGATCTTGTGTTATAAGTTTACTACATATTTTGTACCATTTTATCAAAATTAAATTTATTTGTTTAACATTATAAGTTTCTTTTATAAAAACATTGTTTCTATTTCTAATGATTTTCATAGTATTTTACAAGTTTTATTTAGTTTTGTAGACTTCCTTTACTGACATGTGTTGGTACCGGAGACTGCGAATTTGTTTTTCTTTTTTTGTCCCTTGTCAGTTCAATGCGTATTGAGTTGACTTATGAGTTGTTTGTAAATCGTAATCAAATATTAATTCAGTTTTACTTTTTAATATAATAATTAAATGAAATTTTAGGAGTGGAGTGTACTATGAATAATAGGTGTTAGTGTGTTTTTCGTAGTGAGTGAAACAATGAAGCCTTTAATAGATTTCGATGAGTGCTTACGGGACTCTCCCAAATTTAGGTAAGTTACAAAATTGATCGAAGAACGGTTGAAATAGAAAGTAAAAATTACATCCGTATTTAGATTGACTTTATGCGATCATTTAAATTAAACTATTTCACAGGGAGCAACTTGAAACGGAGGAAGCTAACATTGATGCGCTAGAACAAAAGCTAGACAAAATTCTTAAGACTTGTTCTATGATGATAGAAACGGGTAAAACATACATGAACCAGAGAAGGTAATTTGTTTTTCATGTAACATGTATTTATTTTATTCCCAGTTCCTTTGGCATGACTTTGTTTATTTTATATTACAGATTTATTTGATTAATGATAATGACGATAATGTATTACGGAAACAATTCTGTATTTCGACTTGACGTTGCTTGTTAAAACACAATAAAGTGTCAGTTACTACTAAATGTATTTATTTCAGCACATTCACTAATGCATTGTGGGATTTAAGCAGTAATTTTGCTGAAGATCCTACAGTAATGTCAATGCTCAACAGAATGATACATGCCTTACAAGAGATGACCAAGTTCCATTCTATCTTGTTGGATCAAGCATCTAGAACTATATTGAAGAATCTCACTGCATTCATTAAAGTGTAGGTTCATTATAATTTAAAGAATCTTATTTTAGTGTATTAACTAAAATCTGAAAATTACCTTAAGTATTATTGACCACTTCCTGCATAATATGAACATCATTTAATTTCATCATTCATCACTTTTTATTCTTAAGCCACTATCACTTCCAGTAGTTTTTATTTTTAGTAAATGTAGTGATAATGTTATATTTGAATGTATATTAAGTCTCTACTTAATATATGTTTCAGTGTTTTACTTTGCTTGTTATAAAGTTCAATGACCTTACAATTTAGCTTTGTTTATCTTAGACTAGAGTTCAGAAACACAGATTTATTAGGAGCATTAAAATAGACTTTCAGTGTTGTACACTATAAAAAACCTTTTTATGGTTATTATGACTCAGAAAGTATAGTATACAAATAAGAGTAATGTTGACTGAGTCATGTTGTCATGGCCACTGATAAATCATGTATAGTGTATAGTATCATGTATAGTTTTTTTTTCAGAGATATTAAAGGGGTAAAGGAGAGTAAGCATCACTTTGAAAAAATCTCAAATGATCTGGATATAGCTTTAATAAGGAATTCTCAGGTGACTAATACTAATAAGTATATGCATCTTGTAAATTCTAGCTATAAAATCTTAAACACCTATCTATTTTAAAATGCTTTTCTGTCTATCTTAAAACAATGGTTTTATAATTTGTTACGGCTTTATGCTACGTAATAGCAACTACATTTATACTGAACGGATATAAAAACCTAGAAGTTGTTTGTAATAGTTTTTTGCTTGGATGAAAATAAAATGATTCGGTAGAGGCTCATAATTACTAAGCTTAGGTTGTTCCACAGAGTGCATCAATAATAATTTAAACCCCCAGCTTTTCTTCCTGTTGAATAGAAGTTGACAATTAATAAAATGAGTGATTTCTCAGGTATCACGTCATAAATCATCAGATGTTGAGGAGGTTGTGAATCTGCTGCTGGCAACACGGTCCTGTTTTAGACATACAGCGCTTGACCATGTGCAAAAAATTACAATGTTACAAGCAAGAAAGCGACATGAAATACTGGCAACGGTAAGATATTTTAATAACTTTACTGATAAATCAATTCAAATCTTATCAATGCAATTTCACTTCATGAGTAAAACACAGCAAATGTAATACTTTTTATTCATAGTTACAAAACTTAATCTAATAAATATTCAGTGGACTCTTCGAAATCCTTTTACAGGTATCATTGTATACCTTGCAACATTACTTTGTTACATTAATACTTACTTAATGTTATAAATGTGACTTGACTATTTATTTTTATTACATTTTAACACTAGATAATAGATAGAAAAATATCATAAAAATTTAAGAGGGAAACCTTCTTTCAGTATATCCTAAAACTGTGCTCTCTTCTCAGTTGATTTAATACTAGTTGGGCATAATGATATTTTTTTTTTATTTTTTAAATATATACTGTGTGTCCTATATTAAACAAAGACATAGCTTAAAGTTAGTGTATTAACTATTATCATATAAAGGGCTATCATAGTCTAGTATGTTGTTTTCGTCACTATCACTTCAGTTCATTTTTATTGTAACATGTATATAATTAGACAAATTGTGTTGTACGACTAATGATAAAACGTGTTATTGACTTTAGATTTAATACATTGTACATTGAATATGTACTGATAAGTTTGTTGGAAATGCCTTTATAGTTTATACCTTTACTTTTAAATAATGCTCGAATTTTATTACAGGTAATTTATAATGCATATTTAGGTTTGTATATCTTGGAGTTATCCTTTTTATAGGCTGAAAGTGTTTTTTAGTTTTTTGAACAGTTAATGTTCAATAATTATAATAATAACCTACGAAATGAATTCGTAGGTATAGTTTTTATTGATAACGTTCGTGTAATAAATAAAAAAACAATCACGATTCACGGTATATTATTCCGATGTGGGTAAATATTTATTACGTAATTACGTACATCAAGGTTTATCGTTACGTCGGCCACACGTATATATATGATATACTGATGATTGTATTGTACCTATTGTTTATGCGCCGCAAGGCATAAAAAACAATTCGTGTGTTGGTTAATTTCTCGTTTGACCTTTCGCGGCTACAATCATGAGAATTGTTTAGTGTCACCGTGACTTAATAAACGGGAGGCATTGGTGCTTAATAAAGATCTAGAAATTCTTATCTTAAATATAAAAATGTATTGCTAAATAATTCGATATCAGCTTAACCGATTTCGATTATCCTTTTTATAAGTAAAGAAAAAAGGGTAAGGTCATGTAAAGAAAAACGTGTAAAGTTAGGTAGGTACTTATATTGTAAACGAAGCCGCGAACGATCTACAATAGTATCTTTATAAATATATTAATTGAAACTTTGAATAACCCACATACTATTTCAACTGATGAATTTATGCCCATTACAGATTTACAAGCGTTAGTCTGATTTTTTTAAGCTTTATAACTTTTCCTATCTGTAGTGCGTTAATCCGTCTTAAATTGCTATAACCCTGGTCTAAAAATAACAGCTCCATTATCTGGAGTATCGATTATATCATAATTAGGCATCGAGATGAAAACTTTATGTACGGCTGTCGACACGGAAGATAAGCTTATGATTATTTTCATGTCATTTTCATCGCCTTTGATCATTGTTCGTCGAAAAAGCGGAAGTCACTTTTCCTTGTGACCAGTGACTTAAGGAGTGTTTATAGGTTTTTCACAATGAGCTTTGTTTTTTTATTATCGTTAGACGATAATGTAAAAGGTCTTTTAGGCATACATTATATTTTTGGCAACATTCACTTCATATATAATGCAAATTAAATATATCACCAACCAATGTACATTTAATAGGTAATCATTATGATAAATGATAAATTCTTGTATTAAAATCGCGAAGAAAGATACGACAAGTCTTATCGTTACAAGTGATAATTGACCTATCAACAAATAATCAATATTATCGTGCCGTATCACAATTCGCATTAACGATTATTAAGACACTCTTCCGAAAGTATCATCGATACGGTATCTTAGCCAATCGTCAAGAACATTAGTCATAGTGTTCTAGCTTTTAAACCTCAATAGTTTTGCCCCGACCGATCGCAAGGCAGCTCGTTTCGACCGTAATTAAATAACCGCGGATTTCGCAGACTCCTACGTACGTGGTCGACGTAATCGTATTAATTTGTTCAAGTGTGTACGGTGAAATAGTGCTTATTATAATGAGTGGTCGTTTTGTCGGTTGAGGTAATTTGTGTCTTAATATAGTCTATAATTTTACATAACTATTATTATTTTAGATTTCATGTGGTTAATATTAATTGAATTCTCCAAAAATATCTCGTTTCGATTCGCGAATTACGCAAATATACGCAATTTATTTATTATGTTTTTTGCATAAAAATAATTATCAACCCAAAAATAAATGCCCTGTAGTCTGTATGCAATTATAGTACGCAGTTACTAATAAATTATGATGTCATTTCGCTCTATGTAAGTCGTGAATCCATATAGATAATTAAATATACCTAATATTGTCTTGCAGTTTCTGTCGTATTTGCAAGCCTGCTGCACTTACCATCACCAAGGGTCTGATTTGTCAGAAGACTTGGAACCATTCTTAAAATCAACAGCTGACGAGGTACGATATATTTGCTAATTTATACAATTTATAATTAGTTTTATCATACATCAATTTATAATTATATTTTACCATCATTGTCAAAAAAGCTTGGTGAAGCGTTATGATATAAAACTACGATTACCAAAACTTGTCACATATAGCCTAAGCAAATTAGGCATAAAACGTGTTCAAAATGAAAGTGTATTTTTAAGTTCTCTTAAAATGCACATCTGATTTCTGTGGCGTTTAAAAACATTTTTTTCAAGTTTTCAGTGTCGATTTTTAAAAATTATTATGTATTTCAATATTTTCCAATATTCCAAATATTGCAATTCTAATATATCTGAGATATATTGCGTGACCTGTATTTATAAAGACTACTTATTAATGTTAGCATGTCGGTGAGAATTCTAATGATTGCAACAGCTCTTCGTTTCCAGATAAAATTAATTAGTAACAAATACGATGATACAAAAGTATTCACTAACGATCGAATTTCAGATCGTAGTTATGCGTAGCGATACAAAACTGTTGGACAAGGAGATGGAGAATCGCCACACAATCGTAAACAGCAAAGACACAGTTTTACCAAGTTGCGATACTACAAAGGGTTGTGGCGAAAAAGATGGGCTTCTAAGTACGCCATGTTTGAAGAATTTGCCGAGAATGCAGGGGTATCTGTTTAAAAGGACGTCGAATGCCTTCAAAACGTGGAACCGACGGTGGTTCTATCTGTATGATAATCGCCTTGTTTACAGGTGAGTGAATCATTCGTTACACATGTATATGTAAATGTTTATTATATGGAAGGTTAGATGACTGACCAGTGCAGTGGTTGTACCGTATACACCCTGCTTTCTGCGGCAAGGGTTGTATGTTCGAGCTCTACACCGCAAGAGTTAATTTTTAATTTATATTTGCACTTTATTGGGGTCAGTTTTCTTGTCTATATATTATATGTATTTATTAGCAAAAATGTATGTTTTTGTAATTTATCCCATAGTAGATGGCGCTGTATAATAAGGTTCCTGGAACAGGAGATATATATACATATATATATTATTATTGTTAGAGAAGTATAAATTAATCAATTATCATCCATTATATTAAATAATATCGCAATTTGCAATGGATTGGGTTTTCCTTAACGCAATTATAGTATATTGGCTACGATAGTTATTCTACAAGCTTTTATGTAACATGTAATGTTTGTGAGTACGAGTATGCCTAATTTTAACTCATTTCACGGTGTCCAATTGTGATAGAATTTAACATTTAATAGTGTATAATATGAAGGTTCTATGTTAAGTCAATGATTATGTATTACCTAGTTAGAAAACCATATAAATTTTCACAATATACTATTAACAACATCAGTATCACATGTGTTAATCCAGAAATCCAGGTAAAACCTAGATTCTTCTGATTCTTATCCTGGATTCTTATCTTGACTTCAGCCACATGCGGATTCAAACATCAAAATAATATCATACATTTTGAAATTACTGCGTGAAACATAACAAAATCTATAGCTGTAGCACACTTAAATAAGTAATTGATAGCGGTATTTATAAATTGTGTCATCAGGCTAAGAGGCTTTAGCTTGAAACTGAAACCAGGTATCCTATTTGCTTATGTCCGTCACGCTTCATCAAAAGCGAAGTGGGTCACGAGCTATCGCGGTCAAGGACTCATTAATTAACACTATTCGCACACTTTTTGCGCACATCCAAAGGACGTTTTTGTATTATTTATATATTATATACATAATACATTACCGGCACTTAACACTAAAGTTATTTTTTTATTACGTTACGTACGTCATAATAATTGCTTTGTCTATACTAATATTATACAGAGGAAAGATTTGTTTGTTTATTTTGCATTGAATAAGTTCTCAAAGCACTGGACTGTCTTGAAAAAACTATACGGTTCGCGCTATGACGTTTTTACAATTTTTTCGTGTTATATAAATATTAAAACGAAAGGAGGATTTCTTAGAAGTAAAAGGGATTAAATAATATTTTTTAGCAATTCTCATTTTTGCTCGATGGAAAAGGAGAGACACGATGCTCTTTTTTAGGTGTTAGGTATTTTTAATAATAGCTAGGAAGTTGACTCATTTTCAGTTTTCTTTATCACAATAGAAATGCTTTGAAATTGAGTCACGTAAGCACGTTTTTAAAGCCGCTGTTTACATGATTTTAAGACTAGTTTCCGGTTTACTACATGACACGGACTATGTTAATACAAAACTTTTAACGAGACTCGATCTTTTGACTTTTAGTCATCTAACATTAAAAATGTAACTAAGAAATAGGTATACTTTCTTATTTTTAAACCACGCAAAAGTCTTACTTTTCTGACGTACGGCGTACAAGTAATCTGTTACCTAAAGGCTAAATCATTATATTGATATCGTCATAACATACAGGGAGGAATACCAATACAAACATAAAATATATAAGTCTTAAGATGTAATAATAGGTCGGTTGGGTGCTTAAATTGCTGACTATACCATCGTTTTGTGTATTTCAAGAAAAGAAGGGGAAATTAAATGTAACGTCATGGGAAAGCCTTCATTTTCTATGTCGTATGCGTATTTTTATTGCTGACTGTACCATGTTTTTTTTTGTATTTCAGGAAAAGAACGGGTGAATTAAATGTGACCGTCATGGAGGAAGACTTGAGGCTATGCACAGTTAAGCCGGTGATCGACGGCGAACGACGCTATTGTTTCGAAGTGCTTTCACCGTCCAAGTAAGATATTTGTAAACCATTATTGTTTCCGAACAAGCGCTGCAAATATATTTGCATATAAATAAGTAGCGACGCTGTGTAGGTATGAATGTTCGTTCATCTTTATAGCGGAAGTCGGGGACCAGTTATGTAATTATGCGACATTTAGCCACTTTCTAACTTCGCTTAAGTTTTTGTTGTCGCGACTTGACTTTTTATGTAAACGTTTCAAGAGTTTATCGTTAAATTTTCAATAATAGTATATCTATCCTCAAGATTTAATATCTATCATATTTATTTGTTGTTAACTCCACATTCGTGTACTACTGGCATAGCTTAAATATAAATCTGTGTTATTCCTTGTTTTCACGGTTTAGTTAAGATTATACAATTTATGTCTAAAAATATATAACACCAAGGAGCTTCTTATTGTCCAATAATATATTCTTATTCTTCTACGATCGTTGGCTCATTATGATTAAATTTGTTCATTATGAATAAAATTGTTTGCTTTTAAATTACAGGAGTCACATGTTACAAGCGGATTCGGAGGAAATGTTAAACTCGTGGATTCAAGCCCTACAAAACGGTATTCGGTCGGCCATACAGCAGGGACAGAGCAGAGACAACCCTGATTCTCAATTGGTTCTAGTGCCCGATGATTCAAAATCAAATGGTGACAGGAATGGACCTGTTCCGGGCAAGAAAATTGTTAGGTGAGTCCCTGTTATTATTTGAGTTATGTTCATATATAATACATAATATAACTAGCGGCCTAATAACTAATAGTACTAAATATAGCCTATGTTACTATGGAATACATAATATGAGGTCCAATTGAGACACTTCCTTTTTTTTTGAAGTCGGTTAAAAAGACTTATGTTTTTGTACAAAAAGACTAATTTTCTACATACGTAATTCCTTAATATTCGAATACTAAACCGCTAATACAAATCTGTGAAAAGAACTGGATTGTTTAAATATGAATTGCGTTTCTTGCGAATATTTTTTGAAGTTTTAACCATGTGTGTAACATTAGATTTTAGAATGATTTAAAATGACTGATAGAATTGATGAAAGAGAAGATTTCAGGCTTTTTTATTTTGTCTTTGTCTAAAAATGTATGAAACAATATTATTCATATTTAGTTAGGTTGTTATTTTATTTTAATATATTCCTATATTAATATTACTATAAATTTAATATAATTCCAGGATATGGGAGCAGCTGCTTTGCATCCCGGGCAACAACTATTGCTGTGATTGTGGTAGCCCCAACCCGCGCTGGGCCAGTATCAATCTTGGCATTACCCTTTGTATTGGTGAGTATAACACTACAATAGATCCGTAATACACTAACCAATATTCTACTGCTAAAAGTTAAGTAAATTTTATCCTTTTTAAGGAAATTTTTATATTTTTAATTACCCTATCACATTGACAAAAAAAGATTCAAGCACTTAAATTGATACATGCAATAGTTGTCTTTGTAGTTTTGGAGCGGTTTCTTCTAACATTTATTACGCAAGGAAAAATAAATACAGGACGGATAAGAAGGGTAGAGCTAGGTAGAGAAGGACAACAATAACACACTGTACAATTATGAAATGTTTAGGATTAATGTGTTCTTTATTGGTAATAGAATTTTATGTTCTGGTAACTTCACAAATTAAAGATTATTTCTTCATGGAGTTGAACAAAACCAAGTTTTTTTATACTTTTAGAATGTTCTGGAATTCATCGCTCCCTTGGCGTACACGTTAGTAAAGTGCGTTCGTTAACACTAGATGACTGGGAACCAGATATTATAAAGGTAATTTTAACTTCCTACTGTTTTAAAATTCTAACCGCCTCATATCTTTAAAAATAAATAATAAAAAATACTAACAATTTGCAGGTTATGGCTGAGTTGGGAAATAAAGTTGTGAATCTGATTTATGAAGCGAATACTGAAGGAACAACTATAACGAGAGCAACACCAGACTGCGAAACGTAAGTTGATGCTATATTATGTTTTAGCCGTAGTCTGAAACTTTCGAGGAAATTAAAAACGATGAAGTATAAATTCTTGTTCATTTACAAACGACAACTTTAAATTTAACATACCCAAATACCCCAATTATATTTTTTGCAACAAATAATGGTATATGATTTTTTGGGCTCTAGACATATACACATGTTACACAGTTATAAATGGATACATACACATATAACGCTACCTTTTTTGCGTCAAAACTTAAATGTATTTTAATTAATTTGTACTTTTAAAATGGATTAATAACTTAAACATTAATAGTAACTTTAAGTTTGGATAGTGCTATAAAAATTGAAGGAAACTAATAAGAGTAGGAGATAGTAATCTATATATATTGTCGTGTGTGTGTAGCGAAAGTCGTGTTAGTTACTTCACTTATAACTCGATAACGGCTCAACTGATTTGGCTGAAAATTTGTGGGGATGTAGTTTAGAACCTGGAGAAGGACATAGGATAGCATTTCCATTATCCAGTTCCCAGGGGAATAATTTTTTTATGAAAGTAAACGCGGACGGAGTCGCGGGCAACAGCTAGTGATTAATATTATTATTATGTTGTATCGCAGGTCGGTGCGCGAGGCGTGGATCCGCGCCAAGTACGTGTCGCTGTCGTTCGTACGCAACATCGCCAGCCCGGAGCTGCGCGCCGCTCACGCTGCGCCTGCGCACGCCGCGCGACGCTGGTCCGTGCGGCGACCGAGACGGAGGTATAATAATCGTCAAAAATGTTTAGCGATTGACGAGAATAGCTGCACATCGTTAGAATCGCGCTCGTTGGTGCGAGAAAGACAACACGACTGGGACAACCAATCAACGCTCGCGCACCCGACGATCACGCGCCCCGCGCGCCGCACCGCTACCTCGATACCTTATTTTTGACTTCTGCG
>DWAJ01002651.1:0-16852 GCA_018238005.1 Eurema mandarina
TAACAATCTACGTTAATCAATGTTAATCTATGTATGTACCTATCTAGAAATATAAATGAAGAAACTGACTGATGCATCAGCGCACAGCCTAAACGTAGGCACTTAAAAATTAAATAAATAAGTAAATTTGGTAGGGACGTAGCTTAGATACCGTAGAAGTGCACTAAGAAAGGAATTCCCGAAATTCCCACAGGAACGGGAACTACGCGGGATAAACGACTAGTAAGACATATTCCTTTTTACATCCATAATGAATTGCCTCAAAAAACAGCCTTTTTATTATTAAACTTTTCCTTCGCTTGTTACCTTAACCCCGTGATAAGCCTACCATCGAATAACAAACTTCTTTTGCCTTTCTTTCACGAATATGACTTGCAAACAGTTATTTGTGAAACTTTTGCTAGCAACAAAACAAATTGAACAAAGCTGAATCGCGTTTTGTCCAGTGATAGCGCATTGTGTTCCGCTGAATTTGTATACAGGCTTTGTATAAAACCCGCATGTTACAATTCGTTGTATTAAATGTAAAAACGCTCCGTTATTCATACATATTTCTTGCGCATTTTTCAAAGGGACTTTTGAGGTTGCTGCGTCGTATTTAAAAGTATTTGTTTACATTTAAAACACTGTTATTATAAATTAATGAATGCAAAATGAATAATAAAAGCCATAGAATTTGTGTGTTATTTTATGACAACAGTATTTTAATTTTGAAAGAATAGTCACTGAATTAAAAGTTTAACATTCATAGCTGTCAATTAACAATTAGATAATTTTTATGTACTGTAAAAATAAGCGAATAAGATAAATAAATTCAATAATAAGTTAACTGAACTTCCTTATTAACACAGCTTCAGTTTTTCTAATCATTTAGTTTCAATAATAGAGTACAATTTTAAACATAAACACTTTAAAATGTTCAGAACATCTTATCAAGAATAGATTTAATAAGGCAATTGTTTTTGATTGTTCGCTTTAAATAAATGACGATGCGATCACTTTTATAAATGAGAGATCATTCAATTAAGTGAATCGTTGAGATCGTAAAACTTAATGCGTTCTTCATATTTTGTAGACTGCATAAAATCATGCATCGCATATTAAAATAAGTATCGTAAGCGTGATTAAAGTACAAAAATTATTAGATAATTAACACACATACGAAACTTACAAAAACTGACACATAGTGGTACTATAAATTAGGACTATCCTAAATAAAATCCGACCTAGTTTTGATATAAAACGTAGCGCGTCGGTCGGAAGCGGTTTATCGCGAGCTGTGACCAGCGCCCAGGCTGTATAAATTATGCAAGCGGGTATGTGCGAACAGCTAACACTTTATATCGCCGGTTTGCTTCTTATCATACCGTTCTCAACGTGTTGTACATTATTTGCGTGACCTGCGTAACGCGGATGCCTTAGATTACCTACATATTGGCCCTAATATGCTTCTATTTGAATTTATTTAAACCCCAGAATAAACGGTTTATTATAAAAACAATTAAAGTAAAAATCACAACTAGATATTTGTATATGGTTTCAGCTTTAGTAAAAACGTTTAGTATCTCTATTGATTTATTATAATATAGTATATATGTCACCGGAAAATAACAAAAACCACAAATTTATAATTTTCCTAGGAAATTTATAAACCTTGGTGTGGTCGCAAAATTTCACAACATTTTATCTCTCGTTTAGAATCGTACGAAGGTTTATAAATTTCCTAGTAACTTTATAAATTTGCGGTTCTTGTTATTTTCCGGTGATATATACATATTTAGTTAGCAGTTTCTTTTATATACACAAATTTCCCTGCCATATGTATGTATGCTCTTGAATACTCTATTTTTGCCTTCCGAAGCTCGTGTCTGTACTAAATTTCCCTAAAAGCTGTCACAGTCTAATCAATGCAAACAGACAATCAAAATTTTTTCTTTTTATTATTAGTTTAAGGGAAAGTGTTATAAAATGATTTATAACACTTTCCCTTACAGGTAGATAGATACGTAGTTATTAACTTCCGTGCTTGTTGTGTAATTAAATTAGTAATTTTTTCTTAAGTAAGTCATAAAATCTAGTTCCACTAAACTATCATGATTAAAATGTACCTACATAAGTTTCAATATTATATTCATTATGTATAACTGTTATACAAGTGTGTTATATAAATTTTAATTTAAAAAATAAGAAGCAAATTGTATTTTATAGAAATAAGATAAGGCAGTGAAAAAATTTCGTCCTTCAAACTTGTACTATTATAACGCTTATTAATTTAAATAAAACCTAATTATTGTCGAGCCGGTCGTGGAAAGGGCGAAGCCACAAATAATCATTATTATTATTTATGTGCCTCATTAAATCTTATATTAATCCAGCAAACAAGAATTTTCGTAAACTTTACAAATATAATTTATTTTCAAAGTGACTTGAATTTTGACTTAAAAGGCTAAAGCATAATTTGATTCTAAACAATTAACTTCGTTTGATCAATTAAAATAAATTTCTATCATTAAAAGTGAAATCTACTCAAATGGTTGTTCGTTACGAATTTAGTTTTACTATAAAATGTAGCAAACTTCTTAATTTTTCCCCAAAGAGTCATAGGGCTGACCACTTAATAAGTACGCTGGGATTTCATTCCGTTTTTACGACGAACAATTGTTTATTCTCCTAATTGATCAGAGATGATTCAAATAAGCTCTTTTTAACCTTATTATGATCTTCTTGCTTTATTGATTTTTTACAAATACATAAAAATGTCGTTAGATACAATTCAAACATTTTCCTTAAGTGAAAGAAAGCTATTTGATACGAAAACTGTTGACATTTCCGTAGTAAAACCTTATCTTATTTCGCAAGTAATCATCGCATTGTACGTTGTACGCTTTGTAATATTATTTAGATGATAAAAATAGGGTATTAATTTCTGGATACCTGGTATACATATATATTTTAAGTAAATATATAAGAAACACCGTTGCATTTTGAACATATGGAAAATTATAAGCATTTAAGTATAAGAAGAGTTCAAATGCTTGAAGCATATACTAAATAATTGCCTGGCAGAAATCACTATTAGTGAAAAGTCCGCAAATAACTTGTGCACAGCATATTTTAATGCACTATAGTTTTACGTTTCTTTGTACATGTGATGATTAAGAAAGATATGTTTTAAATTAGAAAACTATATAAAAAAAATACAATATGTACTTCTATTTAAAATCGCTTCTTCCTTATCAAAAGACGTGACAAATACATCTATACAGATAGATTTAAAGAAAGGAATCCATTTGAAAGCTTATATCGGATAAGTACGGTCGTAAGGAAAAAGTTTAGACGGACCTTTGGGTTCTAAGGCCATTTTACGCGCAATTTTATGATCACGTTTCAATAAAGAGGAATTCTGAAATGCTGTTGTTGTATAAATTGACTCCGCTACACGTTCTTTGATGTCGAATAAAATATCGGAATATCAGTTTTACTTTCGCATTACACATCAGCAATTGGTTATAAAAGTTTATTGCTTTCAGTATCGCTTGAGATGTTAAGTATTCTGTAAGTAGATATCAAATATAAAACAGAATTAATTTTATAAGACCATATTAATGTAACTACAATACTGTAGCATTTGGTAGATATACTAATAATATAATTAATAAATAATAATAAATATTTTCAGGACATTTATACACAGCGTCATCTAGTTCCAAGCTAAGCAGAAGCTTGTGTTATGGCAACTAGATAACGGGATAAATTACATATACATACTTTTCTTTTGTAAATACATTCATACAATACATAGCAACACCCAGACCCCAGAAAAATACAAATCTAAATTACAAATATATTTTTCCGGTGTGGGGATCGAACGCAGAACGCAGTTGTGCTACCACTGCCCCAAGCGGTCGTCTTAAGGAACTAAGGAACGGTACAGCCCTTTAATGGGTTTAAACTGACGAAGTGGAAATGATACCAAAGATTCCATCTTATAGAGAGATGGTAGAACACCGTAGGGCTTTAGTCACTTTGTGTTTGATATATTTTTAACCATAGAAAAGTGTAGACCCCTACGTATCTTTTTGTTTTACTTATATTTCGTATTGTTACTTCTTTATCGACCTGTATTTTTACAATAAAACAACTAAACGCTTAACCCGTTCCACGACCTTAAATTATATTTAAATAACAAAACTTCCTTTGTGTGATGTAAACATGTTAAAATATATTTTCTATGTGCATATTTTCTTTTAATTCTACATGCAGCCGTACGTCATGTAGGACTAAAAAAATCCACTAACTGTGTCAAAATTAAACTTTAACACGCTGAATATTCTATCACACGACAAATTCGGCGCACTCTGGGAAAAATCTGTGTTGCATTTAATTTAAGCCAGCTCTGTTTGAGTGGACGAATAAAACAGCATTTCTGAAGATATCTTCATCCGGCTACTTACGTCGAATGAGGAGGCTCCCGTTCGCATTTCTTTAAATGTCCGGCCATTTCTGGGAATTTCATAAAATGTACTCTGTTTTATGTTATTTACGTAGTTATAACTCTATATATCTATATATAGTTTGAAAAAAGGTTTTAGTTGAAGGTGTTTTTTTTTAATTGAAGGTGGGCTAATGTTTTGCTTGATGGTAATTGACCACCTCCGCCCATGAACAGTCGCAAAGTTGAGTGCCTCACAACGTTTAGCCAACCTTTAACATAGGGAAAAGGAAAGGATTGGTTTCTAAATGGAATAAAGGAGAAATGAGCCTCCGATAGTCTTACTTACCGAACAACACGCAGTAACTTCTCCAATAAAACAGGTGGTAAAGGAGGTGGTGCTAGCCAGATCAAATTTAGCCTTACGACAGCTCTAAAAAAAGATATTTATAAATAAATAACGTAAATTTATTGGATTAGAAATGTGTTGGTCGAACATAAAACGTACTTATTGGAATAGTTGGAATTTTCGGGAATATGAATTCTTCCAATGGACAAAGCTCTCGTGAACACACGGCAATAATTATAATCTATGAAAAGCTGAATATAGAAGAAAAGTCTTACAAAATAACTCCCTCCCTTTACAATCTATTTTATTACTAACCTATATTGTTTCTATAACCAACAAAACAATCATAACAAACTGCAAAATGAAACGTAACCTCATTTAGCTCCAACATGAGCCTTTATGACTATTAAACGCTGCTTTAAAATTATATTTCAATACGAAGTTGTTAAATCGTGCCAGAGAATTGCATTTCAAAACGACAAAGCCAGCTTTTATTTGTGGTCACGTGAAAGAGGACACTGACAGCTTGAGATAAACGAAACGGCTATAGCCCAGATTAGGATTAGAAGATCGGGGTTAGAATATAACCAAGCGCTCATGATATTCTTATAATTATATATTGTTTTTTTTTATTTATTTAAAGTAAAGAAGAGTACAAGTTAATAAGGCGGGTGCTATCATAAACTCATTTGAGTTTTACCGCACACCCGAGCCGTCGACCTATTTAACTAAAGATAAACAATGAACATCACAACACAACATACAATTTCACCAGAAACAATGTGAGCCATTCCTGGTTCATCAGTATGAACATTATATGATTTTTTATATATTATGACTTTATATATGATATTTCCCTGTTGCTAATTAAATTATCCGTAATAATAAGAAAATTGCGGAAATTATGAGATCTGGTATCAGCTATTGAGAAGGTTTACAGACAGAAAATTAGTTCTCTTCCTCTTGCGATCCAGTTAATTGGAAGAAAAATAACGGGCTAGTATGAAGAGGAACTCAGTTGAAATTATCGAGAGAATAATACAAACCTCTCGCCCTGATTATCATTTCAAAACATTACATTGGTTAATTACCAGTATGTGACGTCGATGGGGGTGGTCCCATACTAGTGTGAAGTCCACCACTTTCCAACTTGCTTTTAACTAGAAGTGTAATTGGAAACTTCTTTATAATTAAGTTTATTTCATCTATCTAACGAACTATATAATAATGAATTATATTTTCATTAGATTCTGTTTAAGGTTATAATCTTATGATTATCAAACAAAGCCTTCAAGCATACTCATAAATATAGTGTTAGTCAAGTCTAGTCTCGCCTACTCAATAAAAGTCATTCAAGTTAAATAACCTAGGTAAAAACTGAGCTAAGTTTGCATCTCTAGTAAGCTTGTCGCGAACTTTTCAAATTTACGAAGGTACTTGCCACGACTAAGATGAAATGAGATATTAAGTTGCCAATTGACATGAAAAGCGGGAAAGATTACACAATGGACGATGTCAGCGATACAAAGCAACATCCACAATGAATATTAATATCAACTACTATTTTAATAATTATAATTTTAATTCTAATTAAAATAAAACAGCTCGGCCTAAATCTCGTTAAGTATGGCTATAATAAATGAGCCCAACAAAAATAAATTACTTTTCTTTAGCTTTATTAGACCGTTAGATGTACGTACCTAATATGTATGTATGTGAATTCCTGTCTAATTAGAGAAAATATCGTGAGTACATAATAATTTTATGGTATGTCACCTAAAAGAAAATTGGGAATGCTTATAAAATCACATTTTTATTCGACTGTCTATCAGTCAAGACTCAAGAACCTATATTTCAGTAGCGCTGAAAGTATCGAGTTGAATATTGAAGTGGTAAAAAAGTTAAGCAAAAAAGGTAGAAAATAAAAACTCATATTTCGACAATCCCCATGGTATCAAAGCCTTCTGATGATTAGGAACGTTATATGTTGCATGACATCCTCTAAAATCTGAAAAGTAAATATTTGTATTTTAACCTTCCTATATCTCAATAGGAAGGTTAAATATACGGCGACTTGGTTTCTAATCTTAGTATGGAATACTCGGAGTACCAATTCGACTGGCAGTAGTCAAGTTTTTTTTTAACTTGTAACGTACCTGATGTTCAACAACTAGTAATATTGATAAACATTCCTACACCACGTAATAAAGACTTAAAACGATACGAATTGTCAGTCTGCATTTCCTAGCTTGGCTGTACTCACCCTTATAACCCTTGAAACTCCTCTTTTTACAATTCATCATAGCTATTGCTTGTTTACTCAATTCTCCGCGACTTTTCTTTTCAATATTTTTTATTCCTATATCGATGCAAGCTTTTTACTCAACCAGCCGTTGGAAAATAGATTTCATATAAAAATTTGTCTCTTTTTATTTATTGCACTTTTTTGTATTGGATGTTACTTGATGGTATACACAATAATGGATTTAGGTCAATAATTTTTCTTTTCTTCCTAACTGGTATGTATTGTTTGAATAAGTATAAAAATTATGAGACTCATGCTGTACCGGTTTGCACGTAAATTTACGTATTAAAGAGAAAAGCACATGCAGTGTATGCAAATAAATAAAGATAGGTTGGCGACTTTTTTATGATGTAATAACGCTACTAAAGGAAAACTTATTTCTCTCTTATCCTGCTAATATGAATAAACAATAAGAACATCCTGGTCTTTTTCTACACATTGGCAAACAGTATCACTCCTTTTATTTTGAAAAATCTCTCTTTAACTGTGTTTTGTATGACCGAAACGCAAATTAAGATTTTACCTACCACCGTACACGATCGTCAAACATTTCTTTTCATACATAACTTATGACGCTGACATTCGCAAATGGGAGTTGAATTCACTGCTTTCAGAAGGCAAAGTCCTCCCAAATCGAACGCTCCAACCTCTTATAAACATATTGGATCCGATTCGAATATTCACTGCAAGATCTATCGTCGCGTAAATTGATATTGAATACTGGTCGGGGATGGAAATATTGTTTACGTAAGTAGAGTTAGACAGGGAAATATCATATTTCGTATTATAACTGACATTTAAATTATGTATTCCTATAACTCCTACCAGATTGAATGTACATGCGTGTAATGTTGATAGGATTGTATTCCGGTATACACAACTATTTATTATATTTTAATCTGACTTAATTATAACTATTTTTAAAAGTCTCTCTCAAAAATCTTAATATGCGAAAAATGCTGTGTAGTAACGTGAATGAATAACCACTAAATTCATTCCAAGCAAATTATCATATTTATTTTTAAAGAAATAAACTATGATTCATGAATTGTAAAAAAGCTTGAAAGTTATACAATATAAAAACTTGCTATCCGGAAAATAACTGTTATTCAATTACTCAGAGGACGTATCTAGATTCATACAAGTTCTGTAAATATTAGCAAAAGTTTCTGCTTATCAGTGATCGTCTCAAGATTGAAACGATACAAAAATGAACTCATAAAAGATCAAAAGATTAATTATTAATTACCGTAGCTACGCATTATACCAATTTTATTATAAATCAATATAAGTGATGAATGCGTAGCATTTAGTATTAAGGTCGAAAGGCGAGTGATTAGTATAATAGCGTTCGATTCCCGATACCCACGTTATTGAACTCTTTGTCACAGTAATGGCTTTTATGATTTGTATTAGCTACGACAAATATAGATCAGACAATAAAGCAAAATAACAATTCAATAACACAAAGACTAATGTCTAGCGCGATAAACAATAAACAGTATAGAAATAATATAAAAAAGAAAACTTTTTTTCTCTACAAATAAACATTATAATGAGTACACAATTATTTTTAAAAATCACATGAAAGTCGGGCATTATTCATGATAAAAAAATTTCTCATGATATTTCCCTAATACCAGAGATATAATGACTTGAAGCGTTTAACCATTATTCAAATAACAGACTATCTCAATAATTAAATCAACGATTCATAGCATTCGATATTCGTGCTCATGAAAAATGCAATACGGCAATTTGTAGAATGTTACAATGTAGAGAGTTTTCCTTTTTGACAACGACGTTTCTACATAATGGTATTATAATCTGAATGTTTCACTAATATTGTGGAAAATATAATCTCAAATTGTTCTTGGATATAATATGGTTATGTTTATACTATCTCGTATCTTCAATTCATGTTTATGCTTGTATATACTTATGTATACAACTTTTGTTTTGCGGTGTAGTTTATGAAGACGTAGGAGGACTGAACAAAGAATAATACTTTTAACCACGTTTGCTTTTTGTAAGTTTTATAGGCTCGAAAAATCAGTCAAAAAAATAAGTAAAAACTAAGGGATACGAGTGGTCTAAAAAAATATATCAACCTAAACTTTTAACGGTAATCGTTTAATCGCTCTTTTGATTTTTATTCAAAACTAAAGATCACAATTTCACATTATCAGACAATTTACGTTACTTTTAGTGGCGAACCACGCTCTTCTTTCAAAACTGCCTGTTCTACGATGCAATTTATTCGTTTAAAAAACAAATGCTTTTGGAATCTTATAATTTTATTAGCTAGAATCAGGCATAAACACACTGGTACAAATATTCTTTAAGCGCGGCCACACTGTCGTCGGTGTTCCTCCGCACTCCGGCGCAACAATTGGCCAGTTTCTCGCAAGACTGCCCATTGTGGCGTCTGGCGTTCGTCAAGCTCAGATCTAGTTCGTAGCCCAGCGAAGCCGCTGCCCGGGACAGCTCCTTAAGACAGGTCGTTATATTTGCCCTGAAGAAGAAATTCTTTATAAATTAACAAAATTAAATAAAAATGTTTCTTCTAGTTACCACCAGGCAGAATTTGGTCGGCTCATTCATTACGTTTCTTTTGGGATGTTGGATCACCGGAGCCCCATTGTTGCCCTTCCCGCCATCCTTTATTCCTATTTTTTTACAAATCCTTTTCTCTTTGCCCCTTTAAAAATAACGATCATCAGGTGTACGGATTGTAGTACATATACATACTACGGAAAATAGAAGTCTGCATCAGAGTTATCGATAAATTTAAACAAAATATATTTATCAACAACCGAATTGTTTATACAATAAAGAACCAATATTTGTTCATGATTGTGGTTCCAACGAAATTTATTGGCGTAACTAAAAATGATTTCAGTCTAAACGTTATCGATAACGAAGCGATAGAAATTCACAAGCGTACGTCTCATACAGGCAGTTTAAATAAATCATTCAATGTTTTGCAAATTTATAGGATTACTAATGCCCAGCCTATAGGCATGCCGATGAAACGGAAAATGCACACTGAATCCTGATTATTGACCCATTAAATACACATATGTTCGGAATTAGAATTTAATATCAGTCTAACCTTTATGAAATAACGCAATTAATACGTTGGATATTTTAAGCACTTAATATGATTATCGGACTACTACTGACATAAATATTGATTCAAAATTATTCGACTTACTTTATTCAAATAACTACATGAATCTTTTTGCATGAATGAGGATCAAAACTTAAATAAAGTTAGTCCATTTAAGATCCATCAGATACCATGAATATTTTGACCTATGACATGGGATATAGAAAAATAAACTAGAAATTACTCATGCTTGTTTACTTTGGTACGTCTTTGTCCAAAAACTTGGTGGCATCAGCGATAGCAGTTTGCATGTGGTTCTTCGTGATACTGATCATCTCCTCAGCGTATTTCCCCATTTTGGCGATAGAAGTTCTGGCGTCTTCAGTGCACTTGTATGTGAGAGCCACATGCCTGCTGGCAAGAGTGCGGGCTTCTCGACGCTCTTCGTCACACATCTCTATTAAATTGGTAAATCATTATTAAAACAATCCCACTCGTTCAAAAAGCAAACTTTTCTTGAGTCTGATTTCAAATCAGACGTAACTATTTAAGATCATCAATATTTATATTGCAAATGAAAACTGTTAAATGCGCATTTAAACTATAAAACTTCGTATATTTCATAAATATCACAGTTTTTTTTTATTTACATTTAAAATACCTAAAAACCGAGATAGTTCCACGTATATTCATACAAACTACGAGACTTGTTAGTTAAGTTATAAATAAGTAAAAAAAGATGGCTTTATTTGTATAAATAGGACACAAATGAAAAAATACATGCATTCTATCCATAACGATAATATGTCCTTTTATTATTCCATCTCCACAATGCAATCTTTTTAAAACATTGCACGGATTTGTTCCCAACAATACATAACCGCCGTCTGGATGTTCTATTGACAGTAGAAATTATTTAGATACACTTTCAGGTAATTCGTATGCTCGCTATAGTTTAAACAGAATCCACGTCCAAACAAAACATGCCCAACAATTCTATTTTAAACATTGTTCCGCAAACATTCCGTTTGTTTGCAATACTTTAAAAGATCCCGAGTTGCTAACCTATTTTTAAAATATTTGTTCAACGTGTCTCCATTTCTACTTTAATACGGCTTGCGATCTGGACAATTTAATTTTAATGAATACATTAGTACAAAAGTAAACAATAGCTTAGGTACAAGAGAATGTACATTATTATTAAAGCTGATGAAATAAAGAAATGACCTCTATAATAAAAGTTTAAGCCCCGATTAGCATCGTTCTTTTATCTTCCCTATTTATAACGATTTTATTCGTATTATTTTTAAACTATTACATGCAATATATTTTTCAATTCATATTATTATATGCAATGATTATAATCATACCTGGCACTTTTAAAGTTTCCGCTAATTCCTTCAGCTCAGTATAAATCTTCTGTTTCTTTCTCAAAGAAGAATTTATTTCTTCTTTTATTCTCTTCAGAATTTTGTTGGTGAGTTGCTGGTAGGCGCTTTGTATGTTACGGTGGTAGGTGTCAAGGAATGGAGCAATTACTGTTGCCATGTATCGGTTTATTTCACTGTAATAATGTGTTTCTATGCAATTATATGGCCAGTGTATTGTCTAACTATGTACGGTCGAGTTACTAAGACTTTCTCGTAGTCGGAAATAAATTATCTACTTTTAGTGATAAAGACGGCTTTTCTGATCGTACCCATGTGCTGTGTTTATTCTATCACAAGTAGGTATTAAGATTTTCTATCGGTGTACCGATACTAAAAAGTTATTATGAAACAGGCTATTTTGTTATTTTAAATCAGTTATTTAACACGGCATTACATTTATATATTGTACCTATGTATGTAGTTACAAAAGAAAAGTTAAAAGAAATTCCGTTATCTAGTTGCCATAACACAAGCTTCTGCTTAGCTTTAGCTAGATGGCGCTGTGTATAAATGTCCTGAAATATTATTATTATTATTTAACTTTTCTTGTATTCCCCTTGTTATAAGGCCTTACGTTATTTAGGCTGGCAACATTTCCACAAGTATTCTAGTCTTTACGTATTTTATTACCTATTGACTAGCGCTAGTCGTGGCTTTCTGAACTGACGCCTATCAGTACTATTGCCCCAGATATCCTTTAACTTGTTGAGATGCTCCTCCACTTCGACGGGCTGATGCTGCCACGGCGGAATCTCGAAGCAGAACCCGCCATCTTGACGGAGGTAATTGCTACGATCCTGGATGACAATAAGGTGTATTGAAATAATAAATTTAGATTAGCTACGTTTTTGGCTTAAGCTAACCTTGTCAGACTTTAAGTAGAATAATAAATTCTGTAATATTCATTTTGGTTATGTATCGACCGAGTCTTGAAGAAAGATGGAAATCAAATGTAATACTTTTATAATACTTTTATAATTTACAAGAAACTAACTTTATGTCTATGTTTTTGTTATAGTAAACGCTATTAGGTATGGAACGGGTGAAACCTCAAGACCTAAATATGATAAACTAAAACAAATAACCATCATCAAATAAAACCAAAGTACTCAAAATAACCCTGAGCGTATTATAACTGTTAATTGTACGCCAAATGAGATTTTAGAGCAAGCAAATGTTGACTTTACAGCTTAGTGATTTCACACTGAACTAAAAACGGACGTCGAGTTATTAAAACTGTTGGAGACTCACGCAAATTTTAAATGCGGCAAAATTTCGACGCAGTTCAAATAGCATTTTGCATTTTGGGTGTTCATATGGAATGTTTATACATCACTAATAACATGTATACCTAATGTCAGTTGGATCACAAAATTAATTGGGAACAATTGCTCTGTTAAGACATAGGATAAAAATTTGGAGTGAACGGTAATGACTGCTAAAATTAACTACTAAGTATCTTTCATTTTTATGATGCAGTTGCTTAAAGAAATAGGGAGCTTGCTGCTGTACAAATAATTATACCCCCTAAATCAGTTTAACAGTTAACGCTATAACGTTATAGACTCACAAAGTTTACAAAAAAGCATAGCTAAATTTACTTTATAAGAATTATTGAAAAAACATAAATGTGATTTTTTGTGAGTATGTAATGTGTATAGATGTTTGTTACTCTTCCAGGCAAAAAAATATTTGGCTTAAACTTCTCCTGGTGGTTAAACCATTATTATTCCTGATATTTCCTTAATACAAACCTTCAAAATAATTATAACGCTTCAGAAAGTTATTTCAAAATAAATGATCAAAACGCGATACATAACACTGAACATCGGGCTCAGGCTTGTAAACGAATTTTATTATAAAAATAAGTGCATACTGATATTTAAAAGGAAAATATAGACTTTGTCCTCGGAACGGCAGTCGGTAAATAAATTGCTCTCGTTACAAGCTGATTACTTGTTAATATTCAAGCAAGCAACGGCTATATTAAAGTTCATTACAATTTAAAATTCCTCTATAATAAATACGAAACATTTTGACGATGCATGGATGTTCTTGTTATTTTTTTATGCAGTTTCGGAATTCGCAACTTGATATTGGAATATAATGAAAGCACGAAAATATATAATTAATGAATAAATAAATAAATATTCAAGCAGACACGGCAGAGGTATTGTAATATTTTGTGATAACACTAGAGTCCTTAATGCTTTGTATATTTAGTTTTGCTACATAAATTATTCATTGGATTGCGTTTTTACATCTGGAAGAATGATTGTGACGTCTAATAATATTACTACTATTAATAACTTTATCAATTATCGAGGAAAGTTTTTTATTAATAGACATTTTTATTATTAAAACATATAAAGTCAAAATGTAAAATATCACCCTGCAATTCACAGCTGGCCGTACTGATCCAAACGAAACTAAAACTAAAGTTAAGCACAATAACATCGCAATTTTGTATTGAAACTTATTTAACATAAATTTCACGTAAAGCAAAGCAATTATAAGCTTCAACGAAACGTATCAAACGATTTTTTTTATATTTATCGGTTCTTAGGATTTTTGTGAAAATATTATTGGCTCTCTAGTGTAGTTGTTTTTGTGGTAAAATGAAATTGTTTAACTGTTTTTTACTAACTTATATACGAGATTTCAATTTTTAATTTTTATTGGACGAACTGACTATTTTGAGTTGGTTGATAAATAAAAAAGTTATGGCAATTTAAACAATCACGTTGAACTCGCTGAACGTTTGTTGCCGCGGGTTAGGCATTTTCAAAAATGCTGCCCAGAGTCACTTTTCTACGCGGGCGAAGTCCCTGGCACAGCTAGTAACAAATATATTCGTTCAATATATATTAATGAGTTCGCTTATTTTTTTAAGAAATTGAAGCAAATATTTTAACAAAGCACTAATGCTTCCGAGAATTCAATTTCATAACAGCGTTCAGCCGTTTCAAACAGGGTAGGTAGCCTTCGTTTCAATAAAACGGTAACAATTCACAAAATGTATAAAACAAGTACGGAATATATTGGTTGTTATATCTGCGCGTCCGAGGATCTATCTCAATTAGTTGCCGGCGAACAGAATTTACAAACATGTTGTGCTAAAAGATTAGTATTCAATTTATTATTTGCTAGCTTGCGATTTGAAAGATTTTACTTTATCTATTAGACTTGGAGTCTTAGTCAAAAAAAACATTCATTTTTTATAGATATTATTTTGTCACCATCAGTTTTAATATATGATCGCATTTCAATTCCGAAGCTGATATGAGCGGGATAACTTCGTAGGATCTCCATGGGTCTTGAGGCGAAGGATATGAGCTATGTCGGACTTCTACAGACCAAAACACTATCTACTGTGTCCGCCTTACCGCAGTGGTGGACCTTTCGGCACTCTTTCGCGACTAAAGCTTGGTCCAAGTACTCAAATAATATAATGCTTATAGATGATTATAACAGCTATATCTGGACTTAAACGAAGCCGATCTTTTGATTTGGTGACGTTCTTTCTTTTTTTAAGTAAGAATTTTATGGGTATCGTGGTCGTCTTTTACTCAAAACTGCTTCATAGATTTTAACGTGGTTCTCAGAAATTTCAAGCGATATTCTTAGGTTAAGGAAAGTAAACCAAGTGCAGTCGGGTAAAGTTTCTAATATTAAATTATGTCAATTGTTTTTCTTAGTGAAAAACAAGCCCTAGGCATAATCCATGCAGTATTAAACACCAATCGGTCGTCATAGATGTAAATGAAAATGAAGTACCGAACGTAACGTATCTGAACGTTCAATAAATAAACATCAGAGCTAGGTGCTCACGGAAAATATTTGAAGTCGACTCGGAGGCGCATATGATGTATGTGTGTTTAATTTTCCTTCGAGCATTTCGGAGAATTGATGACGGTGCAACTACAATTTTACTAAACAATGAACAACAAAATTTGATGAATATAGTGGAATTTTCAAACAAAATGACTAGTAAGAATTTTATTGATAGACTTTCTGTATTAAAAAAAATTGTCTTATCACCACAATATTGTTGTAAAGAATTGCTTAGATTATCTTTTGTCGTGTATTGTATTTTGTTTTTTAAAAACGTGTATGAAAGTAAGATTTGAGGTTTGAAGTTACAGCAAAGAATGAACCGTTACACGGATTTCCTTTTTTATCAAGTTTAGTGATAGCTTCAAACAGTACTCTTCTTCTCATTTTATTTAAAACCAGCGACTTCTCAAATTACTCTATCTATTAAAAAATCGCATGAAAATCTCAGCTATTTTGGTAGTTTTAAAGTTTTAATATAATTGCATACATAGGGACAGACAGAAGAGAGTAATTTTGTTTATACCATGTAATATTTAAAAAGAGGATTTATGACTTACTATAACACTGGCCAAATAGAAATACAAGAAATAACATAATGTCAATCTGAAGACTACATATACAATTCAAAATTGGAACATAAATATAAGTCTTGGCGGGATCGCGGCGGGCGGCAGGCGGCACGTCAATTCTGGTCTGCGTTAATGTCGCGACTGTCGCCCGATGTCCCTTGTGCTACCTATAATCCGTATTAGAATTCTTCTGGTAACTCTACAGCATTTGGTGCTGTAGATTCAACATAATTTTGACCTTTATTTGTTTTTATATCAACTATTTAGTAAAAATAAATAACAAATAAATATTTTCAAGATACTTATACACATCCCACGCTAAGCAGAGCTTGTGTTATGGCAACTAGACAACGGACAAATTACATATACATTTCTACATTTCTTTATACATTCTTTATACATTAGTATATAAATTTCTTTTGTAAATATAACGTTAACAGTTGGTAATTTCAAACTTGCGGGATTGCTTTTTACGTAGATAAAAAAAGTGCGGCAAAACTAGATATCAATAATTACATAACTGTCATTAATGTTCCTTCTTAAAAAATACCTATTCCATGTTTGTATTTTCAACTGATGACAAACGCGTTGTTAGTAACGAAATGTATTATTTGAACTGGATACAAAACATCTTGACGTTAACTGAACTGAAATATGGACTGCAGCCATTTTTTAGTATTTATTATTTCTTTTTTTATCATTTCATTTCTTTTTCAATCCATAATATCGAAATGAATCGCATAATGTGTTGGTAAGCTGACTGCTAACAGCTGACCCGATTTAAATACCTAATTATATTTTTAAGAATAATCCTCGAT
>DWAJ01002652.1:0-16848 GCA_018238005.1 Eurema mandarina
CCCCATTTTGAGACAGCCTGGAGGGTGAGATTCATACGCTCGACCATTGACTCTCTCTCTCTTTTAATGTCGTCCTTAGAAGCACGAGCGTTGGATAGATATCTCTCTACAACAGTACTGTCATCCGTTTTGTAATTGTTTTGTAATACTATGACTATTCAACAGTGTTACTGCATAGAGCCTAGTTAGTGGCTTATGGATCATGTCTATATGCCATTTGCTCATTTTCAAAATAAAGTAAAATAATACATATTTAATATTAAGAATAAAAAATAATAATGACTGATGACGTCACTTTACAGATGGAATGACAAGTACCACGGCAAAGCGCCCGAGGCATTTTGGATCTGGGTCGAGGATCCCGAAACGGATATAATGTACTACCATGAGTATTTCCTCATTACTAAAAAGCAGGTACTTCGGAAATTAATATTTATTTGTGTATTTAATTATCGGATTAATGAGTACGGTAATAATTTTGGCTTCATCTATACTAATATTATAAAAAAGTAAAGTTTGTGGGTTTGTTAAATTGTAAGGGGTAATCTTGGGATCTACTGAACCGATTTTAAAAATTCTTTCACCAATAGAAAGCCACATTATTGCTGAATGTCATAGGCTATATAAAAAAAGGATTGTTAATATTTTGCCCAACGAAGTGGGCACGTGTCTGCTAGTATATTATAAAGAGCTCAAATATTTTTAGTTGTCTTCTAAGCGTCTTTTTAGTTATTTTACGTATAAAATTATCATTGTCTTATTATTCTTATCTAGTCTTATCATTACGTCTATCATTATGTTTATAACATATTGTTTTACATTTTAAATTGCTTTTCATATTTTTTACTTTATTTAGGTAATAACAAACGAACCTCAAGAGCTAGTTATAACGATACCAATATCGGAACCTCTGCCGCCGCAGTACTACGTCCGAGCCACTTCCGAAAGGTGACTAGATACATATTACCCTACAGACATATGACATTTTTATTGCTATATCATTTTAAGTAAGCAAAAAGGCAACTGGGATATAAACAGCTATGAGCTATGGCTACTTAAGGATTGTACAAAATTATTTATAAAATTTATTACTTTAAATGAAATTGTTTCTAATTTAATAGTTAATGGAAGGCTTAACCTGGCTGGGCTGCATTTCGAATACATTAAAGCAATGTATTTTGTTTCAGATGGTTAGGTTCAGAGAGCGTCCTACCGCTCACTTTCCAACATCTGATTCTTCCGGAAACACATCCGCCACATACAGGTACTTATTTACTCACTTTTTTATTTACCTTCCTCCTTAAATCATCTGCCTGTACGGACATGAGGAGGTTAGATTATAGAGCATAGATTATACTCTTTTCTTTAAAGCTGCAAAACGATTCTCCTAAATTCCTAATTATACATATCATTATGCAGTGGTGGATTTGCCTTAAGGCCAAGGTTAAATTCTTTCAGTCAGATATTAGGGATCAGGATATAAGATTCACTGATAATATTAAGCTATCGTAGTTACTTACATTTTTGAAGCAATTTCGATAAAAGTTGGCAAAAAAAAATAATTCATTGTGTACTTAATGTGGTGATGGAAAAATTGGTGTGTGAAGAAAGTTTTTATTTGAAATTTTTGGTTGATAGCTTTCTAGACAGTATGCCTTTAAATATTTTTTTAAGTATGAATAAATATTTTAATATTAATAATTTTGACTAACTATAAATTATAACTTAAACAACTATAAATATAGAGCTGCCACATAATTTCAGATCTCCTCGAGCTACAGCCGTTGCCAGTGACAGCTCTAAACAATCCCTCATACGAGATGCTCTACAACTTCACCCACTTCAACCCGATACAAACGCAAATATTCCACTGTCTCTACCATACAGATAATAACGTGTTGTTGGGAGCTCCCACCGGATCTGGCAAGACTATAGTCGCCGAAGTTGCCATGTTTAGAGTGTTTAACCAGTATCCGGGGTGTAAGGTAAGTTGGAAATTTAACAAAATTAACCTTTTTTATTATTTTATTTGATTTTTTTGTGCTTATAATAAAAATATGGTCTTAAATCATTGCAGGTGGTGTATATAGCGCCCTTAAAAGCATTGGTTAAAGAACGAATAAAGGATTGGAAGGTTCGTCTTGAAGAGAGACTCGGGAAACAAGTTGTAGAGTTAACAGGTAATTTTGTTTGAAACTAATTTAATTTTTGTATTTAATTTTACTTGTACTATGGTTGGTATTATCGTGATAATACTTTTAAACAATACTTTTTATATCTATTTTATGTAAGTATTGCCCCGGGAAACGGGAACTACGTGGGTAAAACCGCGGGGAGCGGCTAGTGCAATATATATGCCAGCGAAGCCAAGACGGGTCGCTAGTCTATATATATATATAAATGAAACCTGTTTTCCGTTGTCACAACATAACATAAAAACGGCTTGATTGATTTGTCTGGTTTTTTTGTTGTTGTTTTTGTTATTATTAGGAGAAGGTTCTTATGTAAGAAAAGATTAGCATTTAACTTTCTTGATATTTCATGATTATAGGGCGATACGAAGTTCGCCGATTCAGCGAGTATCTTATATATCTTTAATTGTTTGCTTTCCCAGGTGACGTGTCCCCTGACATTAGAGCAATAAGGAACTCGCAAGTGATAGTGACGACCCCGGAGAAGTGGGACGGCATCAGCCGCTCGTGGCAGACGCGCAACTACGTGCGGGACGTGGCGCTCATCGTCATCGACGAGATACACCTGCTTGGCGAGGACCGCGGGCCCGTGCTCGAGGTCATCGTGTCCAGGTCACTCATTCTTCTCTACCTCTTCCATTTTCGTACCACCTAGAGAGAGCTTGCCAGAGATGGCTAGTTAGCAATAGGGCTGACTCTAGTACATTTTTATTTGCGGCTTTTTTACGTGTACTTATTTTTTTTATGTACAATAAAATGTTGTAAATGAATAATAATAATTGTCCTAGGTCTAATTAGTTTTTTAAGGGTGTATAGAATAATTCTAGACAGGTTTGTTGGTAGTGCTCTATGCAAGCCAGACAGCCTGTAGTGTCTGTAAAGGATTTCTCTACGAAAGAAAAAAGTCCTAAGTTTGTATGAATATTAAAAAGGTAGACATTTATTGTTTTATTGGTGCTAAGGGCAATTTTTATAGGGAGTTAGAACCTATAAAATATTAAAGAAAACGGAGAACACGACGAGTTTAATTATAGTGTTTTTGGCTAAACTTACAAATAATTCAATAAGCAACAATAATTCAATTTAGCCTTGAAGAATATGACATGAATATTCCAGAACGAACTTCATAGAATCGCACACATCCCGGCGGTTGCGTATCATCGGCCTGTCTACGGCGCTGGCCAACGCCAAGGATCTGGCCAACTGGCTCAATATTGGCGAGTTAGGGCTCTACAACTTTAGACCTTCCGTGCGACCTGTGCCCTTGGAGGTAAGTCTATGTCTATGTTATAATAATTTGTCTAACAAATGTTAACTTGTTTTATAGCTAAATAGCTATTAAACAAGTTATTACTAAATAGTAGCTTCTCACATATATAAGTATACACAACAGAACAGACGTATTGCTAGCTAATTATAATAAATGGTTTATTGTCGACTGACAACACATCGGTAACGCAACATCAGGTGATGCCCCGTCTACATAAAAAAATATATTTAGAAACAATAATATGAACTGCACGTGTGTGTGTGCCAGGTGCACAAGTCTGGTCTGTACGTGTACATGTATATAATCTATGTGTGTGCCAGGTGCACAAGTCTGGTCTGTACGTGTACATGTATATAATCTATGTGGCAGGTGCACATCTCGGGGCACCCGGGGCGGCACTACTGCCCGCGCATGCTGTCGATGAACAAGCCGACGTTCGCGGCCGTGCGCGCGCACTCGCCGCACGCGCCCGCACTCGTCTTCGTGTCCAGCCGCAGGCAGACGCGGTATATATACTTACCGTTGCTTTATATGACTAATACCGTATATAAATTGATAGTATGTTCTATAATACGTGCTTTAAAATACTATAACGTATTAGAAATCTTTAATATAGAAAAAAAATGGAATTATAAATGTAAAATTAAAGTTTTTTTAATGATAAAAATTAATAGTTTTCATGACTTCTCTGAGTTACTTTGGTTATTATTAGTAATACTTTTAACGGTAAAAGCTCAAAACTAATATGATTGAAGGGTTAATAATTTCAACGTTTATTTGTCATGTCCAACATATTATATAAACGCTTTTATTTTTTCGAAAAAATATACCTAGTAAAAATATTTTTATATAATTTCATAACAAAAAAGATATTTTCTAAACCCATATTTATTTTTAAAAATATATGTATTTTTTCTAGATTGACAGCCCTAGACCTCATAGCGTACTTAGCAGCAGAGGACAACCCTAAGCAATGGCTGCACATGCAGGAAATGGAAATGGAACAGATCCTATCGAACATTCGAGACTCCAACCTCAAGTTAACGCTTGCATTCGGCATCGGCATACACCACGCCGGCCTGCACGAGAAGGACAGGACTACTGTTGAGGAACTCTTTATTAATCAGAAGATACAGGTACTATATTCGAATGGCTTCTTCTATTCTATATTCTTAATTCAAAAAGCTTTTCATAGACTAAGAAGTTTTTTTTTTAATTGTTGTCATATTATGTTGCCTTTGGTACAATCATAAGTTCTTAAGTATTGAACTATTTTGGTCAAAATTTATTTATTTGCACTTACCATATTTACCGATTTGGCACTGCGAAGTTGAATATATAGTCAGCAAAAATAAACGAATATTACAATAGTAATAAATTTAACTCGCATCAAAAATATTTTTTGTTTGAAGGAAAAATGTCACTCCACTGCTCTCATTTATCGAATAAAACACATTTTTATTATCAAAGAGCAGTTTTCTATTGCCTATGCCATTACGTGTCGTTTTCGGGATATTCAGCCTTATCCTCAGGATGAAGTCTTGTTGATGTGGACCACCAACTGAAGAAACCTATAATTATCAATAGCCAAAAGATAAATTGATATGTATTGTTGATAGGTGCTGATCTGCACGGCGACGCTGGCGTGGGGCGTGAACTTCCCGGCGCACCTGGTGGTGATCAAGGGCACGGAGTACTTCGACGGCAAGCAGAAGCGCTACGTCGACATGCCCATCACCGACGTGCTGCAGATGATGGGCCGCGCCGGACGACCGCAGGTACACACGTACACATACACGCATACACACATATATACATACACACAAACATATCCATACATAATTATCAATTGACTTGATGTAGGTACATAACACGTATACAGAGCCGTAAAAACATTTACAAAAAAAAAATTGCGCCAGGCGCCCACAGGTATACAATATACATACATATCCATGCATTAATTATAATTAATTAATGTCATTTGATTTATTGCGTGCAGATAACTGCTTTGTTATACGTAAAGAAATAATAAGTGTATAAAAGTGTATAATAAAGAAGCACTTATTAATTAATTAAATGTTTCAGTATGACAACGAAGGAGTGGCCGTGGTACTAGTTCACGACCAGAAAAAGAACTTCTACAAGAAGTTCTTGTACGAGCCCTTCCCGGTCGAGTCCAGCCTACTACAAGTGTTGGCAGACCACTTGAACGCGGAAATTGTAGCTGGTAGGCATTTTTATGCTATTTTATCTCTTGAATTTGGATCAAAAATTGTTTGAATTCCTTACTTTAATATAAGAAATATTATAGATATACTCGTATAACAGCATGACAAGCTTTGTTAAATCATCATTCCTGTTATGTTTCACTAAGGAGGATAGAATTTAACAAACAGAATTTATGTAAAATAACGTTTAACATAAGTATCTAGGGATTAATTTATTTGTATACCAAACATCAGACGTTCATTTGTTTTTTCGTGTATGATCAACATGTATTGTACAACGAGATCAACAAATATTTGTTGATCATTCACGCCAAGCCAGGTTAATCATTCTTGAATAATTAAATAATCTCATAACATTAACATTTAATTACAACAGGTACAGTACAATCGAAACAGGACATATTAGACTATCTAACATGGACGTATTTCTTCCGGCGTTTGCTCAAGAACCCGACATACTACAACTTGGAGAGTTTAGAGCCGCAAGATATTAACTATTATTTGTCCAACTTGGTGCAAACGTCTTTGGATGCCTTGATTAATGCTAGCTGTGTGGAGATTGAGGAGGTAAGCTTATATAATATCATTATTAGTAGGTATTAAGGTTCGTTTGCAAGATCAATTGATACACGAACTCTGTATAAATTCAATTAAAATAATTACTAAACTTTATTTGATATTGTACGGAAATAATGGATTAAAACATCTGATTTGTAGGTAAGGTATTTTTATATATTTATAATTCTATAGTACTTCGCGTACTTATTTAGCCTATAGATCTCCTCTCCTTGCGAATACTGAATAAGAAGTTTCAAATATTAAGGCGTTTAAACAAGATATTTGAATTTATAAACCCAACACTTTATTTCTCTGCTTAAAAACTATCCTCCTTTTTCAAGAAACCTAAAAAAATCTTATCAAAATCAGTTCTGTTATCAAGTTATGTTTTTTTTATATTATAGTTAATTTACTTATGTGATTTGATGGTTAAAAATAATACTTAAATTGACAGGACGAAAGAACATTAAACAGCACATGGATGGGTCGTATCGCGTCGTACTACTACTTGTCGCACAAAACGATGGCGCACTTTACGCACAATTTACGCAGCCATCTCGACTTTGACGCGTTGTTACGCGTTTTGTCCGATTGCGAAGAGTACGCTACCTTGCCTGTTAGACATAATGAGGATGTTTTAAACGGGTGAGTAAAACTCTTATTACAAAACTAAACTATAATTTATATATTAGTACTAGCCTTTCCCCCCAGTTACCCGCGTACTTCCCGTTCCCGGGGCAATACCGGGATGTAAGCTATCCTATCTTTTGAGTCAAACTGTGTGCAAATTTAATTTAAAATAGGTTCAGTAGTTTAGGAGTCAATCGCTGACAAAAACCTGACACGTTATTTACATATATTAAAAATATTTTCGGGTAATAAGCCCTATTATTGAAACCATAGATAATATTTTCCATGATGATAAATTAGTGCATAGTTATGTTTTTTAATTTAATACTTATTTCCCAACCAGCAACTGTTTTTTTTAAATTTATTGACTCATGGCTCTCTTAAAATAAATAAATAATCATTTGATGTACTATAATATTATAGTACACTAACTAGATTTGATAAATTAATAAATAAATATAAGGACAAAATTTAAATCCATAATTTTCATTATTCCAATTAGAAGAAGTCAATTTGCATGTAACGTTTCTTAACGCTAATACACAACCTTCCAAGACTGAATATATTTAAATATCAATCATTTATTTATTTCAGAGAGTTATCTCAGCAATGTCGTCTACCCGTGGACGCGTTGTCGCTAGATTCGTCCCACGTGAAAGCATTTTTACTGCTACAAGCCCATTTAACGAGACTGCAGTTGCCGAATACCGACTATCTCACTGATACAAAGTCGGTTTTAGACCAAACTATTAGGATTATACAGGTGAGCTTATTTTTATTCTTTCGCTAACTTCTTATTTTCAGAAGTGATTTTTCTAAAATAAAAGATTTTTATCGACAATTTTTTTCCACAGGCAATGATAGACACATCAGCTGAGAACGGCTGGCTATACGTCTGTCTGTGTTGCCAGATGCTAATGCAATGTATCGTCCAAGCTCGCTGGCCGGCCGACTCACCCTTGACCACTCTCCCTCACATAGAATCACAACATCTATACATGTTCTCACACATGATGAAGGATACAAATAGACCGTGTAATATGCTCAATGGACTGAAAGTTGCTTGTATGAGAAATTATGAGTTGCTGGCCAAGTACTTGAGAAAGGAATTTGAAGAAGGACAAATTGAGCAAATATATAAGGTGAGGCGCCGTAAAATTTCATGTTATAATAAAAGCACGCGGTCGACTATACGGAAATCCTCACTTTTTTAAAGTCGGTTAATAAATATAATAAGAATAATGTAAAAATTCGCGTACATTTCTACAAAAAAACGGTATAAACAGCTCTATTTTAATCGTAGTTTATCATTTTAAATTTATTAAATGTTAACACCTAGATTTCCGGTCTAAAATTACCATTCGATTCGTTATCTTGTATATAATACTGCAATTTATTTATTTTTGTATAATTGATTCTTTCTTCAAGGTAATAACGGACTTGCCAACATTGGACGTAAAATTCAGTGTGCGCGGTGTTTGGTTCGACAGCGACTGCGAACAAGACCGCCGAGTGCAGCAGCCGCAGCCGAAAGATCAGTGGATACCGATACACGCGGATCAGGTAACATTATTATACTTATTGACAGATGACAGATTTGAAATGAGACATGTTCCATTGTTTTTTTTTTCAATGCGTTGCTGGCGGCTTGAGATTATCAGTATTCAGTATCATGACTGAAATTGAACGGACAATAGTTTGCCAAAGAAATTTGACATAATATATCTATTATAAAGAAACTTATATAGAATAATAAGTTTTGTAGTTTGAAATTTGAAGTCTTCTACTACGAAGTATATAATAAAATCGATATGGACTAAAATATTAAATACCTAAATAAAGATAATCGTAGTTGTGTTTTATCGATATAATATATTGCAATTTCATGTTAATTAGTTGATAAAGAGCAATATGTTATATTTACTCAGAAGTGATAAGACTAAGGAAGCATATTGATAGTTTAATTGTTAAAATCCTATTTGTACATGTTTTTGAGGCAATACGCCTTTTAAACAAGATGTTTTCATGCATGGAAATGCCAAATTGAGCAATATTAATGTAGATTAATATTGCTCTATAGATAAATATAGCCATAAATAAGTTCTGTTCTGTCCACATTTCACTTACACATATAATCTGTTCACTGTTGTTTATACAAAACATAATATGTTTATATGTACCTAATATGTTTTAAATGCAGATTATTGATTTATGTTTTCATTATGTATATTCCTTTTACATTTTCGTGCCACTTGATTTAATGGTAGAAATTGCAATTTAACAATAACTTAACATAAAACATTGTGCACATTTTGACTAGTGCCTTGTTATACCTATCCTAAGATTATATTTTGTTTGATTATTTATTTACATGTTCAATCATTAAAGGGTTTTGAAGAAAAACAATAAATATATCATAAATAACCTGTCTATGTTGTAACAGGAATACACAATCGTAATAGACTTGCAGCGTCGCGGAGGAAATCCAAATAATGTGATATGTCCCCGGTTTCCTCGCTCAAAGAATGAGGGCTGGTTCATAACCCTTGGGACCATAGAGCATGGAGAGCTCCATGCCTTGAAACGCGCACCAGCAAGGGGAAATACACAGATCACCTTCTACACTCCTTCTTATACAGGTAATGTCATGTATTTTTTTATCTCAAACTGGACCAGAAATTTACATTGTTTTCTTTCATGTGTTTTTTACTGCAGTATTTTATCATCCTGTGGTATAGTATTGAATGTTTTTTTATTTGAGTAACTAAAAAAATAAAAAACCACAAAGGAATCTTGTTTGTACAATGGTCTTTCTCAATCACAGGTCTATATGTCATACAATGTTACAACAGGCATTAGAACTACAAACTGAATGATTTTTTAAATGTGAACATCCCCTGTTTGTCCGTTACCCATAATCTACAGCACTAATTTCTGAGAAATTTGTTACGAACCAAATATTCAAGTGGTTAAAACTATTAATAGAATAAAATTTTTTGTTGCAGGTCGTATTATATATACAGTATACATCATGAGTGATAGCTACATGGGTTTGGATCAGCAATATGATATAAAATTTGAGTTAATAGATCCCTTGCCGCAGGAAACTGTAGAAAAAGTGTATGATACTATAGAAAAAGTACTTCTCGAGTAATGAAATAAATGTATTTTAAATTATGAATAAATATTTATATATTGTTAAAATTGATTTTACTTCGAACTAAACCTACAACATAAACATTAACATGTCATGAAGCATATTTTTGTGTAAATAGTTAACTTGTAAATTATTGAATTAAAAAATAAATAAATCTAAGACAGATGTGTTATGACAACTACAAGTAAAGGAGTGCTGTGACTAATTAACGATTTTTCGGTAAAATATTTTTTATAGTTCTGAATACCTATTAAAATATCATAAACCCTGCTGTAGTATGAAATAAAAGACGGAATTTAATTTCTATATTATAATATTCACATCAAATAGTAGCATAGTAAAAATAATGTTAGGCCTACTCAAGTAAATAACAACACTCATTTGTAATAACATTAATAGACATCTAATAAAATATGTTAATCTGTTTCAAGGTTGATGAAGCCATAATATGTCTTAGAAATGTTTCTATTTAATTGAAATGCACAAGTTATTTATCATTATAAAGAATATCATCTAGTTAGATATTATGGATAAAAGACAACAGTGCTAAGTCAAAATTTGAAAGCAACAATCTGTTCTGTAAGCTTATTATATGAAAAATGCAATTTTTATTTTATAGGTAAATACACTCAAACAATATCAAATATTGTTGGAGTGTCATCTTTATGCTATTTACGTTTTTTCTGTTCATACTCAATAGCTCTAGCTTCCGATATAAGTTGCCTCTCCCTGGATAAAATTCCATCCAACTGTTCAGTAAATGCATCAAATGAGAACTTAGTTTCGAACCTCTTCCTTCCAGCCTCACCTAACTTAATTCCTAGTTCAGGGTTGAGAATTAACTTATTCATGGCACTTGCAAATGCCTTACTGGTCGGATCACAGAGAAAACCTGTTACATCATTGACTATTGTTTCCGTTGGACCTCCACTATTGACTGCAATGACGGGCTTACTATAATACATTGCTTCTAAAGGAACAATTCCAAAGTGCTCATTGGAAGGAGTGTATATGAGAGCATTGCAATGGTAAAGCAAAGAAACCTTTTCAATATCTTTAGGAGATTTCATAAATGTAACTTTATCTTCTATATCAAGCTCTGCAGCTAAATCTGTTAGTTCAATATAATGTTCCATATTCTCTAAATTTATAGGATCAAATCCACCAGCCATTATTAAATGAATTCTACTCCACTCTTGTTCACTCACCATATGTCGAAGATGTTCTAATGCTCTCAAAGCAAGACCCAAGTTCTTTTTTCTTTCATACCTATTTATGGATAAAAATATAAACTTGTCTGTACCTACAGGTACAACATCTTTTAAATTCTTTGGTTCAGTGTGCTTAAAGTATTCTGTGTTTATTGATGGATAACATATGTCAGGTATATCTTTTATATTCTGAAATGCATCCTTATATACTCTGGCAGTATATTTACTATTCACAAGTACTTTATCAGCTCGCGCAGTAGTTAGCTCTTCTAGCCAATTCAGAGGAGCTCTATATATCTTTTTCAGGATCCCACCTTCAGACGTTAAGAGCTTATCAGGGTGATGACAATAAAATACAACTCTAAATGGACCCCTAGCGAATTTTAAAAATGGAATACAGAGCGAAATAAGGTCGCAAAATATAAGAGTTGGTTCCTCGACAGGAATAACATACCATGCTAAATAGACTGCCGCGTACACCATACGAACGTAAGCACAAGCCGCTTTAAATTTTCCAAATATAGAACGAGGTATCCAATCTCCAACAACTGTTACAGGAAATGTACCATTTTTCGTTTCAGCAAAACAATGTGAAGGATCGTGATGATTAGTATAGAACGATACTTCGTGGCCTTTGCTTTTAAACGCCAAAGCTGCATCTAAAACGAGTCGCTCCGCGCCGCCAATCCCAAGGTCAGGATGTAAAAATATTATTTTCACCATTTTTGTATTTTCAACTATTTTAAACAGTTTTCATTTTATTTCACAACACCACATACATTTACTGCATACTCAGTGCATAGTGCATTTAGCAGCTGACAGTTGACACTCTGTAGTCGGTTGCGGTTCACATATAAACTTCACAATTTGTCAATTGATCATAGTAAAAACTAAAAACGTCATAGATATCCAACATGACTAATTATTGTTAGAATTTACAAAAAATATTTTTTTATACTGGGAGTATCGTAATTTAATAAATATTCAATGATTCGTCTTATCTACTTTGTTCTTAGATGCTTTTCAATGTGATAAAATCCTAAAATATAAATATTAAATCCTAAAATATAAAATATAAATATTAAAATATAGATATGTATAACTCCACAGATGTAACATTTAATTTATACCTTGCACATAATGATAATATGCAATATTGTATGATAGCGAAAATGTTTATTAAGGCTGGAAAACGAATTAAACGAATATATTTATTTTTCTAAATCTTGCTTATAAATGATTGGATAAAATCATTAGTAAAAACCAAATGAAACTCCATGTTGCAGTTTTGAGTTTTCTGACAACATACAGAGAAGCGAGATGAAGGGTTTCATTATATCTCATTAAGTCATCATTGCTTTCACCAACCTAAATTTCTTGGTGTAAATAATTGGTTAAAATATACAAATAAGGTTTTAAAAAAAGGAAGCAGCATTTCTAGAAAATCTTTAATCATAGTAATATGAAAGAACTATAACTTAAAGTTCATCTTTTCTTTCAATCTTTACAAGATCTACATGGAATGTTAATGTTGCTGATTTTGGAATCTTTGGTGGAGCTCCAGCTTCTCCATAGGCTAGCTCTGGTGGAATAACCAATTTCCTTTGTTCACCTTCACACATCCCAATTAATCCTTGATCCCAGCCTTTAATAACTTGACCAGCGCCTAAGGAAAATGTTAAAGGATTTCCCCTTGGAATAGAACTATCAAACTCTGTTCCATCTTCCAATGTACCCTAAAAAGTTATTTTTGTTAGTGATATGGTGAATTTTTGAATTCATATTTCATACGGTGTAACACAACAATCTTATATTATCTACCAATAACAATATACACCACATAATTTTTTTTATACATAACATAAATAATGGACCTTATTTGTCATATAGTTCATATATTTAGTTTATGGCATGGGTTATGGTTATGGCATTAACATGGGTTTATCATAGGACTTTAGCGATCCTCAATACACGAGTACATATTAAAATATTTGCCGGCATTTAGACTACAAATGGTTTAGAAATGTATTTACAAGTAAAATTCACAATACCGTATAATGCATATGCAATAAGTCTCCCTTTCGGCTTTTGATAGGACACTCAGCAGGTCGCTTTTTGACTCCTATTTGCAATTTTTTAGGAGTTGAACTACCAATAACTACATAGTTAACCACACTCATAAAAACTAAGACAAAAATCAAGACTTTACAAACGCGAATAATAGCAGTTTGCATTGTTAAATAATTTGATACTTTTATTTTAAATGATAAGTTATTAAAAAATACGATAATCTATTATAATTTTTCGGTGTATGAATTGAAAATTTGATAAAAAATAACAAGTTTGACACTTTGGCTTATTTGATATTTGCCTGAATCTAAATTCTAAACATCGTCATCAAGACGTATCAACAGACAGTTCAACAGTCAAATGAATATTGATTTGTCGTTAGTTGTAAGTCACAGACCTAAAATCGATATAAAATTCGCTAATGTCGTCTTATATTTTCAAAAATTGGGGTACTCACTACTCAATATCATTGATATACATACATGGTGGAGAATGGTAACAATTTTTTTTATTAATAATCTATTGATAAAATAAGATAAGCCAAAAATTATAAATATGTACTGGAAATACGATCTAAGCTAAAAATACATGCTGAAATTACTTTTTTATATTTTTAGACAATGATATTATAGTTAATAGATATTATGTTATCATATTATCAAATAAACAAATCGAGCGAAAAAAGTGTTCTTCACAGCAGTGGCAGCACACAATATACATTCATTCAAATTTTGGTCAATGTTGACCATATAAAAAAAGAAATGTCATCTTTCACAGTCAGCTGTCTATTTAAATGGAATATTCAATACCTACGGCTACATATGTCAACTGTCAAGTGTGAACTGTAAATAATAAATAATTACTAAATAAAAAATTCAAAATACCGTATTTAAGTATTAAGTATTTCAAGTTTTAATAAGAGTTGATATAAACAAACTAGCTAGAAGAAGATCACATAAAGTTCTATATTGATTTTTACTTTAAAAGTTAAGGAAACAGTTAATAAAAAATATTTTTATAATTTCAATTTATAAAAAAAAACAATGGCACAAGGGAACTACAAAAAATTTCTACTTAATAGAGTAACAGTTACTCAATCATTTATTGAATATTTAGAAAAATGTTTGGCAATTGATGACAATATAAACAATTATAGTTTTCACAAGATAATGGTAAACACAACACAAGATAAACTTATTAACATAAAGACAATATTATTATGTTGAGACAACTAAGTGTTATAAAAGCTTTTAAATGTATTTTTCAGTTACACAATTGGACTGACAATGAAGTAAATTTATTTGAAGTTTTAAGCAGTTTCTTCGTTGGGTCATTTATTCCTGTGAACTTTGTTACTCAAAATGGAATAACTACATTTTATACTAGCAGCTTAAGTTTTATTGCTAAAGTTGTAAAACTCGATTTTCTTTTCCCATACATGAGAAGTATGTGTAGTTTGGATATTCTCTTATATGATAAATCTTCAATGGAGTTGTTCAACGAAAACATCTCTGTTGAGGATAAAGTGTCGGGAATAGTGAGTTCTAGGTTCATGAGAAACCGTGAATTAGATCTATCCAATTTCTGCAATGATCCTGGTAAGAGAAAATAACTTATTTCTGTAAAGATTTTGAAGTTAATCCACACTCAATTGATTTATTATAATTTCAGGGTTTGCTGAAAAAAAGATACACTTTTACAAACTTTCACTATTAGCACAGTTCAAGATTCTAATGCTAAGGATGGGCAGGGATACTAAGTTTTTAAACCTAAGTAATAATAATTTAAGGTAAAAGTCATTTATTACTGTTCATGTTATGATTTCCCTACATTGTATATTAAAACTGAACAATAATATATGTTTAATGATGCAAAGGTATCATAATTTGTTACAGTCAAATACCACTTGAGATTCTCAATTTTTTTATTAAAGGAGACTTGGTGGGAGTAGACCTTAGTAATAACAATGTAAGTTTATATTTTATTAATTATAGTGAGTTTAAAGAAAAATAATATAGAGTTTTATAATTTTTAGATACCGTCACTTGGAGAACTACACAGAGTAAGCAGTAAAATTGAAAAATTGAATATAGAAGGCAACCCGCTGTGTGAAAATATGGACCCAATAGCTTACATTAAACAAATAACTGTTAAGTTTCCCCGGCTGATGGAATTAGTGAGTTATTTAAATTATGTCCATATTATTAGGTAAATTTGGTTTTATGTTTGGTTTTAGTGTAGTTGTGTGCATCTTATGTAGTCATAAATTTGTACTTATTAGTTAAACTAATTCTGAATATTTTTTTACAATTAGTATTTAAAAAAATTGTTATTATAGAAAATGTAAGTTAATATATGCCATAGAAGTGTGAAGTAAGTTTGTGTTTACTTTAAATAGGAAATTAAAATTTTATATGTTTTAGGATGGTATAAAAATAAATAATCATGGAATAATGATGCCCTTCTATCAAACATATTTAAATGTAACAAGTAAAAAGACGAGAATGGTAGTAGAAAAATTCGTTAACACATATTTTGCTACCTATGATTTACAAAGGCGAAAACTTGCCAGCTTTTACGATGGAAATGCTCAATTAAGTATATCTACTTATCTTTCAGGTAGTATTTTTTATTTCATTATTTTTTTTCTTAGATAGATTTCTTAGATAAATTTGACAAATGCTTGTTTAGCCGAATTGCATTTCAAAACTTCAAGACTAAAAATTATCTAACCGATGTAACGCCACTCTATGCCAGGGTTACAATCTATGAGATATCATGCTAATACTTGGTTAATGGTTTACAGACTATAACACAGGTTTCTACGAATAGTTTTTAATTCATGCTTCTTATAGACATTAAACAAAATAACTTTTAACATACATATATATGTTTCTATATTAGAATTTGTTTAAATTTACAGATGCAGAAAATGAAAATACCCTAAAACTTGTTAGGCATTCGCGTAATCTGGTTAATGGCAGGAATATTCAATGTTGGTACAAAAAGCGTTCTTCTGTTCTTGGTGCCCTCTACGCACTGCCGGATACACTGCATGATCTGTCCACATTCACTGTTGATGTCCCTCTTCATAATGTAATTATTTATTTTATTTATTTATTATAGTAACCGTCAATTTCCTTTAGCCGTGAACGAAACCTGCGCAGAAGTCAAAAATAAGGTATCGAGGTAGCAGTTCGGCGCGCGGGGCGCGTGATCGTCATGTGCGCGAGCGTTGATTGGTTGTCCCAGTCGTGTTGTCTTTCTCGCACCAACGAGCGCGATTCTAACGATGCGCAGCTATTCTCGTCAATCGCTACACATTTTTGACGATTATTATACACTTCGTTTATAAATTACTGTAAACAGTTATTATTGTAATTATTGTTTAATTATTGTATGTATTATATATAAATTGTACACATACTTACACATATAATACAAACTAAATATAAAAACGAAAGGAACACTGCTTATCTCTCGCGCGTAGGTACACATCCAAAGCTCTGAACCAATTTTTATAAAAAATACT
>DWAJ01002653.1:0-16847 GCA_018238005.1 Eurema mandarina
GGGGGGGGGGGGGGGGGGGGGGGGGGGGGGGGGGGGGGGGGGGGGGGGGGGGGGGGGGGGGGGGGGGGGGGGGGGGGGGGGGGGGGGGGGGGGGGGGGGGGGGGGGGGGGGGGGGGGGGGGGGGGGGTGGGGGGGGGGGGGGGGGGGGGGGGGGGGGGGGTGTGGGGGGGGGGGGGGGGGGGGGGGGGGGGGGGGGGGGGGGGGGGGGCGACGCGCTGCGCTTGCGCCGCACGGTGGGCGTGAACGCCGCCGACGGACACGCGTCGACATCGGCCCCCGAGCGAGGGAGCGCCTGCATCTCCTCACATTCCACTATATTTGGTTCTAAGCTCATTAGATTCTTCCCCCTGCGTACCTGAAATTTAATTTATTTCAATGAGTTTGGTTGGGTTTTTGATTTTGTCCACACTTTTTTTTTACTTATACAAATCCAGTAAGTGATAATAACACAGTATTATGCAGTAATTATTTATTTACTTACAATGATTTGATTGCAAGTAAGAGTTTTCAAAATAATTTCATTATTTGGGGGGCTCAGTAAATAATTTAATTAATCAAGGGGCAGCTGTTGCCCTTTATATTTTCCAGATACACCTATTAATAAAAAAAACATGTCAATACTCACATTGACTTTATCGGTGCCACCATCCAGTAACCAACTCGGTCCTTCCATTGGATTATCTATACTGTTTCTGAAATATTAGTTAACATACACTTAACATAATATGCAAGGTGTAAAGAACTAACTCGGAAGGGTACCTCCTCCGAAGGGTAGGGTAAGTACCTAGGGTACTTTCAGACAATAATTCTGAAGGAAAGAAAACCTTCGTATTTCAATTTTGTCCATATATTTTTTTTAATTAATGTTTTTAAATCCGGATGAGACTCTATATAATTTTTACAGTAACTGCTTTTTTATGTATTTCAATAAAATGGTACCCTTACTTTTATGTATTATTTTACCAAAAGAATCTAATATAAACACACAGACACCAGTGGCATACAAACCTATTTGGTGTATCATTTTCCTCTGTTTCCTCCGTGACAGCATCCAACCTCCTGCTGAAAAATAAAACTTTTATTTTATGTTGCAACACTTTCTTACGAAATATCAACAACTTAAATCTAGAACACTGAACAATGCTAATCTATACTAACATATTAGGCTGCTGTTTGTTTGTTTGATTGAACATGGTAATCTCAGGAACTACTGGTTCAAATTAAAAAAATATTTTGATGTTTGATAGCCCATTTATCAAAGAAGGCCTAAGGCTATATAACATCACGCTGCGACCAATAGGAGCGAAACGCCAGTGAATAACATTGCAAAAATGAAGAAATTTATACACATTTGTGGACTTCTTTTAAGATTCAAAAATAATATGAATGAGAGAATTATTCCTTCTTTAATACTCTACACAAAATTCCGCGAAATATATATACATATAGTCTTTCTTCTAAGATTGACTTATAAATATAAAACCTTTGTGATAAGTGAATTTTTTTTATAACATAGGGGGCAAACAAACAGACGAGCCACCTGATGGTAAGTGGTCATCGCCGCCCATGTACACTCGCAGAGCTTGACAACTTTGGAGTGGGTTGCCGACCTTTTAAAAAGATGTACACTCTCTTCTTGAAGCACCCCAAGTCACAATTTGTTGGTACAAGTCAAAAAATGTAATTTCTTTTTAGTAATAATAGAAATTGGCTTGTTCTAATTATACTAAATTTAATTAAATGCAGTTTATACTTACAATTCATCGGAGTCATCATTATTGGAATTCAAATTTGTTTCTTCAACATGTAACCTTTCATCCGAATCTGTAAAAAAGAATTTGTTGTAATTAAAAACTGCAATTTCATTAATTTAGATTAGATTTAATGATGGAGCCAAGGTACATTGCCTCAACCATTCACAGCAGCTTGTCTTTGAGCTCGATTAATTTATATTGATATGAAGTTTATTTAGAGATGGTTTTTGACTACCATAAGGGGTCCAATTTTACCGACATAGAATAGCGTGGTGTAATTTTGATATGTATATTTGATAAATATACTCAGTGTGCCTACCAATAAAGTCTTTCTGTTTAAAAATTTATTTTAAAGCTTGCCTTCACGGAAGATCACATTTTAGTGGTACAAAATACATGAGCCGTAAAAAAAGCAAAAAAAACTGAGCGTGTAACATTCCTGTCACACCTAACAAACCACCTGATGACCTTGAAGATCTGAACCGATTTCCACCAGACATAGCTAAGATTACTTTCAACTTCAAAAAAAATCTCATTAAAATCAGATCATGCATTAATTTTGCAGGGTGAATATATTAATTAATGAACACACCGTCCAACCCGAGCTCTTCTGTGCTATTATTGTCAGCATTATTCTCCATATCTACATCATTTGGAGTCGCATCACCCGCATCTATCCTCGTCAGCGGTATGTACACATCTGTTGAACAATATTTTAATAATAACTACTTCCCATTCAATATGAGGATATAAAGTATTGGTATGGGGTTATAAGATCTAGCTAGGGTATCACATATCTACTTATCTAATTAACTAAATCGCTCTAACAGTTTCAACAAACATTCTCAAACCAACCTTCAAGAGGAAGGTTTAAGTGTTGTGTACAAGCATTAATAACTGGACTGATTTTAATAATTCTTTTTTCATTAGAATGCTACATTATCTTTGAGTAACATAGGCTATATTTCTACTTTGCATCCCGGTACTGTTTTGTGAACGGGACCAATGCAGGTAGAACTGTGAAGTGTCTTCATATTATAAAAAAAAACTGGTCTCTATTATAAGACAAGTAATAGTATCTTATTTTCTTCTGGTATAACACATAATATTATAATGAAGTTAAAACTATAGCTACCTTGCAATATATGCATTGGCACAGCTCTAACTGTTGAGCTGTCTTGACTGCGACTTGAGGATCTGCTCGATATCCCTGCAATTGCATGAACATATAGATAGATTATTTTCTCTCAATTTTATATTTAAGTGCAATAAATTGAGTTTAAAACTGATATTAATAAGAATTTCTTAATGAGGCTCCATAAAATAAGCACATATACTGCGGTAAGCCTTATTTTACATAAGTTTTTTTAACATTAACATGACTATTAGCTTACCTATCCTTTCCATGAAAACCCAATAAGAATAGAAATAATACTCTTTTTATACTCAGAAGATATCAGGATATCGGACGATATATTATGCAGATTCACACTGACTAAACTTCCCAGATATTATTATAAGGTATAGGTCGCGTCAGCACCCGGATGTCTAGCGGTAGACGAGAATAGCTGCGCATCAGTAGAATCGCGCTCGTAATTGACCTATTGGTGCGAGAAAGACAACACGACTGGGGAACCAATCAACCACGCACAACACACAACAATCGCGCACCCGACGATCACGCGCACCGTGCTATCTCCTCGTTACCTTATTTTTGACTTCTGCGCGCAGGTTTCGTTCAGCGCTAAAGATTCGTGACGCTACTTATACTGGCCACAATCTAAAGGGAATTATCATAACAAAACTATTTATATAGATTTACTTACAATCACCACTGTTATTGCTGAACACAGTCCTGCTTAAAGACACAACTGGCTGGATAGACCTACCACCCAGCATGAGAGGTGGAACCCGATGCACCTTATCTGTAGTTGGAGTACTTGTACTACTCAAATTCCACTGTGAAGAGTACTCCATGTTTTCTCTATCTTGCATGTAGCCTTTCATGAGTTCTAAGATCCGCGCCATATTATTAGAGGCCTGTACGAGATGGGACAGAGCCTCTTCGCTTGCAGTTTGCAACGCCGCATAGAGTTTTTGGGCATTTGAAGCTCCTTTATTTCGTAATGTCTGTAAAATATTTAAATATGACGTTAATGTTGCAACAGAAATGGTGCTAAACGTTTTTATACAAGTTTACAATGATTATTGTGAACTTGTAATTCGGTTAGTGTTAGAGTTTCATTCATACAGAATTTAATAAACTATAAACAGTCATTTACACTTATACACTATAGAGCAGACTCTACAACTTACTTACACTCAATCTCAGTCTCAGTTCATTAGCTTCTTTCATTACTTTTAATTTCTCGTTATCTTTCTGTGCGGCTGCCACTTTCCAATACTGAACCTTTTGGACCAATTCATTATTTTGTTCTCGCAGCTCTTTTAATTCATTTTCTAAGATAGACATTGCGAAAATATCTAAGGCACTTAATACTGGAACGTAATCAGTCTTCAATAATTCATTAACACAAATATTATTTAATTTAACAAATTAAAGAAACGCCTTAACGATCAACATTCCATTTATAACAAACAAAATTTAAAGTTTAAACGAAATTAAAACTTGAACATCGACATTCGACAATAGTGACATTGACGTTTGACAATTTGAATCTATTGTCGATGACATAATAAACAGACTGTAAAATTTAACAATTTAATGTTAAAAGATTATAAATTTTTATTAAATGTACGTATATTTTTACATTAAAACTGACGTGACGTCACCATGTGTGGTTTTTCATTTCGCTTTCGTATATCGTATCGTTTCCGATCATAACCAATCTTGTTCATCATATAGATCTTTTGAAAACAAAATTATATAATCAAGGGATTGTTATTATACATATTTACAAAAATATAAACGTATATTATATTAAATTTTATATTATTACCTTACGTCTTATAAAGCAATCATCAATCAATGGTACATCGACAAAAGACTTGATAAAATTTAAAAATCATTTTTTGACAGCACCTTGCACATGTTTATTTTAATGTGACATCAGATGTCAACAGACGGCATCGGGAAGAGCGCACTGTCAGGAACGCGTGCGGCGTGTGTAAATACAACGCGGAGTGAGGTTATATTCTTATAACTTTAGAACTTTAAAATGTCGTTCCGTGGTCGTGGAGGTGGTGGCGGCGGCGGTGGGCGAGGATTTGGTGGCCGTGGAGGAGGTCGTGGCGGCGGTGGACGAGGAGGAGGCGGGTTCCGCGGACGCGGCGGCGGCGGAGGCGGCTTCAGACAACAAGACGCAGGGCCTCCAGAATCTGTCATACCTCTGGGCCACTACGGCTGGACCGTGCAAGACGACCTCGTCTGCAAAGTTGACATCGAGGACGTGCCATATTTCAACGCACCTATTTTCTTAGAAAATAAGGAACAAATTGGCAAAATTGACGAGATCTTTGGCAACTTGCGTGATTATTACGTGTCTGTGAAGCTAGGGGAGAATATAAAAGCGAAAAGTTTCAAAGACGGACAACAGTTCTTCATTGATCCGGCGAAATTGTTGCCGTTGAAGAGATTTTTACCGCAGCCTCCAGGGGCTAAGCGCGGCGGCGGGGGTAGAGGTGGCAGAGGTGGTCGAGGAGGCGGTGGTGGAGGTTTCGGAAGAGGAGGTCGGGGTGGCGGAGGAGGTTTCGGCCGAGGCGGAGGTGGAGGTGGTTTCGGCAGAGGAGGAGGCCGTGGTGGTGGCGGTAGAGGAGGTGGTTTCGGCAGGGGAGGAGGCGGCGGTGGCGGCTTCAGAGGCGGCAGAGGATTCGGAGGTGGTCGTGGAGGAAGATAGTGATATGTTTAGATATAAGTTAATTGACATTCTTGACAGTGTGTATGGGCCATGTTACACAGATATCAACAATGCATTGAATGAGCTACATTACCTTATTTGTAAACAACTTATAAACATGATGAAAAAATGTTGAAATACTATTGAAGATTGATTATAGTTCTGCTTAAATCTTAATGTGAAGAAAGTGTTAGGCTGTATGGTTATATACAAGATATATAAATATTAAATATAAGACTTTTAATGGACTTTATTTCACCCTTGACTCATTTAAGTTAATATCACTAAGTAAATGTCTAATTGTGTTTAATACACATACAAAAACCTTAGAAGGGACATCCTATATTCCGAATTCAATTTGATAGGGGGACAGTATGAAATTTAAACAATAGACAGTGGTCAATCCTTAGAAAATTTACTGAACTAATTTTGAAAACTCACATTATTTGTAAGTGCCTTATTGGTCAAACATAGTGAATAAAATATTTACTAAAAAATTATCCAAAAACTAGGTTATACAAAAAAGAAACACATTATTTTGTAAAATTTGTTAATTATTAACCGGTATGCCATATAACTTATATTGCAAATTAAAACTCATTTTGGTATGTTTTATTTATGGACTGGAGACCTTAACATCACTTAAAATTGGTCAAAAGAACTTTAACTTATATAAATAAATTCCACTACCATAAAAATGTGATAAATATGAGCTATTCTAAATTCTCTAAGTCTCCTTTCCCCGAACTGGGTATATATTGACTAGATAGGGCTTTCTGTCTGTGATTAAATATATAAAACGATGGTAGATTCTTCTGTGTTTCCCAAGTTGTATTGTTGAGCTCGGCCGCTGCTTGAATTTCTCGAAGGTTGCCAGCTACATGCAAAACTCCCCACATCACTGCAAATAGACTACCAACTGCTTGAATGACAATCTGTAACAATGATTTATAGATCATAAATTATTAAATACCATAAAAAGAAGAATATTGATGTTATATCTTCAATATTAAACATTGTAAGATTAATGTATGTGTACATAATTGCCCATTGGTATATTATGACTTATTAAACCATGATTACAGTAACTTATAGAAAGCAGCTCTAATATTTGTTAAAAAACAGTTTTGTAAGAAAACTGACATTATTGTAGGCTTGAATACAAAACATGGCTAAAATAAGGAAAATTTTATTGTGAGTTGTATATGTAGGGAAATTTTTCACCATTGCATTGGATACTCAAGTCATTAAGCATGTGACACTGTTGGGTTGGTTTTTTATGAGTGTTTAATATGAGATAGATACTTACATCTAAGGGTAGAGTCGTAAATTCTTGAGACGTTATCCGTAGATACGAACGATCTGAAAAGTGAAGTAGAACATAGAAAATGTTTATAATTGTGAGTACTGACAAATTAAGTAATTATTAATTTAGTGTCTTACGTTGAGCTGCTGAAAAAGCGGAATGGAACAGCGAAATAAATCCAACAGTCATTATAATTTTGTGGAAAGACATTTTTATTGTATTGAAGGATAGATTTGTTAAAGAGCAATTGAATCACGTGTTATATTTCCTCAAAACGAATAATAATTGTAACTTTCTTATGTTTAAACTAAAAGAATATAAATAGAGAATTCTGTATTTTCCTTTTCCACAAGTTAATTTACAAATGTCAAAAGTCAAAACTCAGAAGTAAAACATGCAGAATGACAGAGTGACAGACGTTGAAAAATTTATAACTTTCAATGGAAATATATTTAATTTATAATAATATCAGTATATTATAATGTATCAACTATGAATATCAATGTGAGATACTCAATATTCTAATTAAATCCTAAAGAGAAGGAAGATTCTTGAAGTTGAAGGACACTTTAAAGTTTGAACTTTATACAATGCCAAAAGTTCTATTCTTTTATCTGTTTCTAATGAGGTGATAGTTGGCTAAGTTGGCCTTGATTGAGTTTTTTCAATTAGATTTTCATTTTATAATTATTATGAAATTTCTTAATTTAGTTAAATTTTAATTATGAGTCTTCGAAGAAGACTTCTTCGTTTGTTTAATAATTGACAACTGTGAACTGACTCAACTGACAACTCAAGGCATTTATTTGAAATAGCGGTGCGGCGTCTACACTTGTTGTTTGTTACTCCGAAAACAAATGTTAACAAAAAATAAATGATATTGTATGGATAGTAGTAATATCTGACCCCTATTTTAAAACTGTTGCATTTTAAATTAACAAAATGATGCGAACATCAAAATTGGAAGAATTTCAAATAGAAACAAAACCTTCAAGAAAAACGACAAGACAAAAGTTTTCTGATTTCTTTTATAATGATGAGGAAGGATCATTTATGGGTCGAACTCCAGAAAGTTGGGGTAAGTTGAACGCAGATAAATATATTATTTGAAAATTGTCTTTTGCCTAGTTCGGAATAGTTTAAAAGTAATGTTCTCTTTTTACACAAGCCTTCTGTTTGGGCGTGGCGCGATGCTTAAACGGACACTTAGATATTTTAATAAAAAAAACTACAAGATTATCGTAGTAGTTAATAAATGTATGCATAATTTATCAAATGAATTAAATTTGAACGGTCAATAGGTACTGTATTTAAAATTGTTTGAGTTGTAAAAAATGAAAGGCTTCTAATTTTTTGTTTCATTGTACATTTAGATAATCTAGCTCGCATAATACGTTAAATGTGCAACTATTAGTAAGTTTACACATAATCATGATATGGTGCCGTTAAATTTGATGCATAAAAAATTGATTATAATTGGTTTGATAATTTAAACTTTTTCCACTATGTTTCTTGTATGATTATTGATCTTATAATTACAATATTAGTAATTTGTACATGTTACATTTATTAATATATAAAACTACAGAGAATTTTGTAGGAAAATAGATCTTTGAAAAACTATGCATGGTTATTAACCAAATTCATAAAAAGCAGCAATGTTGGGAAGCTTTACTAGTTAGTGTGATGATTAGCTACAATAAGATATAATTATGTTTAAAAATTCAAATAGGATTAATATAAGATTTTTTTTTTATTATAGGTTTACTTATTATTAAAAAATGAAGATTATTAAAAACTAGTCAGTTATTGAGATTCATGATGATTCTGATTTTGATTTTGTATCATTGTTCAAATTTATGTTATAGTTACATAATTCAGTAGGAAGCTCTGAAAGTGCTATTAATATAGCGTGGCAGTTAAATTACGGGCAAATCTAATATGGGGTTGTAATCGGTGAAGCCTCTTAACATCAGGTGTCAAGCATGGATTAGAGTATAATCTCTTCCTGATACAGAGAATGTTGGTTAAGAATTTTTAAAGTATTATATTTATGTTACTTTAATCTTTTCATCCTTTTATCCCCCTTATTGACCATTTCTTTTTTTTTTTTAATTTTAAAAATTTTGATTGGTTTTTAATTTGTAAAACCAGTTGTTTATACATATATATTTTTATATCATTGTCATACTTTGGTAACGTTTAATATGACAGTAATAATGTTGATAGGCTCTAATATTTTTTTTATTTATTGCATTAAATGTATTGTTTATTTGTCTGTCATTTCATGCCTAAATCACTTAGTTGAACACAGATATACTTTCAAGCTTAAGAAATAATATTGACTTTTTGAGGAAATAGACCTTACTTTTTATGCACCAATGAATAATTTTAAGGCATCCTTAACTGTAAGATGAATAAATTAAAATTTATTTTAAATAATAAAATATCATAAAGATATCTTCATATTTAATGTGACAATGCAGACACAATTATAGCATATCAACATTTGTTAATGTAGAACATAAATATTATAATAAAATAAAAATTTCTGATACTTTTATCGCTATTCGATTAAAAAAAATGGCACAATGGAGATAATTATTATACTAATGCTATTTATCTGAATTATGAACAGTTTGAATATTTAAAATAAATTGGTCACATGATAAAAATTTAGATAAACAATATTTTTGTTTTAAGAGTATTTGTAACTTTGATTAATTTTATAGATGCATGAAAATGGTGCGTATGTATGGCTTGTATATTTATAAATATACAAACTCATGTGTGTATTAAAACCTTCCTTTCATTCTATTACTTCATTCAGTTCCATTATTATTAGGCAACTAGCCAATAGTAATAAAAGATCTTAAAATTCTTTTTCATTGCAGCAAAGATAGTCCTATTCTATCTAATCTTCTATGCGGCATTAGTAGCATTGTTCTCAATATGCATGGTAACATTCCTGCAACAATTCATCAACCCAAGAGTGCCGAGATTGCAACAAGATGGTGGACTGATTGGGACTAGTCCAGGGTTGGGTTTCAGACCGCTACCTCCCGATGTGCGAAGTACACTCATATGGTACAAGGGCACAGGGTATGATAGCTATAAATATTGGGAGGATCAGCTCATTGATTTTCTATTGGGTAAGTAAAGTAAAGAATTTTAAAGTATAAGCTAAGTAGGTATGATTTTTGTATTACACAGATGGCTACTGAGCAGGAGGGTTGTCAGTCGGATGGTAAGTAGTCTTTTATTAAACGAAAACTGGGTGTCTAAAGTGCTATAAGTATGAAGGGCTTTAGTTTATTAGACGAAATGCAATAAAATACTCTAATAAAGGGAAAATTCAGTTTATAAATAGTGTTCTTTATCTATGGTCTGCTGTAGGAAGTAAATACGAAAGTAATTTGTATAAAATTCTGTTTGATAGTATACACATTATACAGAAAGAGCTTTGTCTTGCAGTTTCGCCCACATAAAACCCTGATGCATCTATGCACTACTCCTTTTTATTTTTTTTCAATCCCGGGGGAAAATCCTCTTACGGATACCCGTCCACCGATCTGGAGGTGGACAGGTTATGTCAGGCTCGTTCATTATTTCTAGCCACTACCGACTAAAAACCACACTAGAATGTTCCTGCACAATCCTTCAGATGGGTTCACAGACACGCCGAAACAATCATCTGTGAACCCATATCTATGCATTACCCCTGACTTTATAAAAGTGTATAAAAATTATCATTATTATACTAAGTGACTACATAGTAACTTAACAGATCAATAATACTCAGTACAGTTTAACTTAAGACTTCGTAATCTACTTGCCTGTAGGTCAATGTTATTATCTACTGTGTCAGATGTTTATAGCTAAGCCTATCATTGGCTTATGTTCCTATGCAATTCTATAATTATAAAGTGTAAAATCTATTTATTTATTTGTTTTACTTGTGAATGTAATGTACATTAAAGTACAAATAACTAAAGATGCAAATACAGAAATTAATAATTACATTTATTAATTTCTTTGAACTTTAAAGACAATAATGAGATGTCAAAAAAGCTTATTTCTTTTTATGTAATTTGATTTTTCTTATATTTATATAAGTAAAAAGTATTTTATTAGTCAAAATCTCAATGTAGGAGAGTAGCAATTTTAAGAGAAATCCAAATTTAGACACTGAACACTTAAGATATATGATTCAAATTGACATACCAATAGTTCCATACTTATATAAAAAAAGATCAATTTTTTCTTTTAATTTTCAGATTACAAGCAAAAAGGTCAAACAGCCGGTGCTGGTCAGAACATATTCAACTGTGACTTCAGAAACTCTCCGCCCCAGGGCAAGGTCTGTGATGTAGACATCAGGGGTTTCGAGCCGTGCGTCCAGGAGAACCATTTCTCTTTCCATAAGAGTTCGCCGTGTATATTCTTGAAGCTAAACAGGTGATTTGAAACAATACTATTTATTATTAGTATTTATATAGGTAAATTTTTCTTATTTAATAAATATAAAAAACTTTGTAACCCAGAGTTCTTAGTTATTGTCACACGACATGGGTAATAACATTATTATTATTATGAAACCAAATACAGTACTACACTATACTACTATACTACTATATTTATATAAATATAAAATTTTCTTTGAGAGTATAATTTGAAACTTACGTGGAGACTTCTATTGTTTACGTAATTATGAGTAAAAAAAACTAAACTTAACCGATTCCGTGCGGCGGTGTTTTTCACAAACTTTTGTACCTGGCGGAATGGCGCAAAAGATTTATATGGTGCCTGTGCGCCATCATCCGAAACGGTTAAATAAGTAAAAATTGAATTTAAATCGTAATTTCTATATGTGCCATTATAACGGACAGTAATCAGTTTTTAGGTGTAACAATAGAACACACAAACAAACTTTTAAGCCGTCAAATAATTTTTGCTGCACGGCAGTCAAGTAAGTCTTTAATTTATAATATTTCAGGATATATGGTTGGCGACCGGAATACTACAATGATACAAGTAATCTGCCTCTAGGCATGCCTCCACAATTGCAGCAGGATATTAAAAACATCACCGCTACCAATAGAGATGCTGTGAGTTTTCTTACGCCTTAAGTATGGTTGTAAATTATAAAGAAACATTGAAATATTTGATTTTTTTAAATTACATTAAGGATGCTAATAAAACTTGAATGTAATAAAATCCAAAATCTATCGGCTATTTAATTTATTTTCCAGGCAAATATGATCTGGGTGTCGTGTCAGGGTGAAACGCCTACAGACCAAGAGAACATAGGTCCTATAACATACTTGCCATACCCGGGTTTCCCCGGATACTTCTATCCGTACAATAACGCTGAGGGATACCTTAGCCCGCTGGTTGCGGTTCACTTACAGAGTCCAGCTAGTAAGTGCCTCTTGTTTCTTTGTTTTGTTATATAATATAGTATTTTTTGGCTCGGTGTGGAATAAGTTCTTTTCTTTCTGTTTTTATTTTAGTGTGATTTCTTATATCAGTTGCTTGCCGCTTCTTCTTTGTAGAAATATTCTTCCGAACTGGTGGTCAATTATTGTTTTGTAATACCATGGTGATTCAGGTGATAGTGGTTGGGTTCTTCGACACCGATAATTTGGGGTCAAGTCATTAAAATCAAGCACATTAAAAATTGCGTTTCCTTTAAATAGTAGGCTATGGTTTTTTTATATAAAATCTCCTCATATCAACTGAGAAATTAAATTATTCTTATATAGTATTCTCATCTTTAATAAAAATCAGTTCATCCGAATTTTCTGATCTAACTAACTTATTTCATAATAATATTATGAAATGAATTGAATTTTTTCTCAGAAATGTTTAACATTATTATTTTTTTTACAGCCGGTATAGTTATCAACATAGAATGTCGCGCCTGGGCGAGAAATATTAAATACGACAGGAGAGAAAAACTAGGAGTCGTCCATTTTGAACTCATGATAGAATAGTCCATAACATATCGGGTCTACTCGAAAGGTCCATTAAAAAGACCTAAAGGTCTACTCAGTAGACTAAGATTTACTTAGTAGGCTATTTGATCTATTAGATGTACCCTTTGGTATTTTCGGTAGACCATCTGATAATTATACACTACTTAATAGACCTTGGATGGTCATTTAAGTAGACCCTTAGAATGTAGAGAATAGCAACGGATGTATTGTGTGTATTTTTATTTATTAAGATTGTAGTATATTCATGACGTCTTAATAGACCAAGTTTTTTTAATCTCAGTAGACCGGTATAATATGATCGAAATATTTTTTTACTTATGAATATATTTACAAAATAAGCCTTACCGTTATGGTATTTTTTTATTTATATGCATTTATAAAGATTTTTTTATAGTGAATCTCTTTTGTATATTAATATTTAATTTGTTTCAAATGTGCGAACATGACATATAATTAATTGATTCAAAATCGACTTTTATATATATTTTTTTATTTTTACACATTTTTTTATCGAAATGCATTTACACCGATATGTTGTGTAATTATATTTTTGTTTATGACTGTAAGAGCAAAAAGAAACGAATTTTTTTTGTTCATTGTAGACCAGTGAATCTCTTTATTGAAACTGTTTAGAGTGCAATAGTATGACGAATTAAGTATCAGTTTTTTTTTATTTTTTTTTATTTTATTGAAATGCATTAATAATGTATTCAAAATAACATGTTTCTGCATGATTCAGACAAAAAGACAGCAATAGACCAGTGAATCTCTATAAGATAATTGTTTGAAGTTTTTATTGATCTTAAAATCGAATTTTATACATTATTTTACATAAATGCATATTTTTATATTTTTTTAACATTCCAACATTTAATGTTTTTTAATGGAAAATCGATTTTTCTTTAATACATAATTTTATATATAATATGTATTTTTGTGTGTTTGTACGTATTTTTACGTAATGACATTTTTTTTTAATTTTATTCGCCATTTTGTAAGACTAAAATTTCCGTCCCGTCTTATGTGCCTCTAGATATAAGTTGTGTTAGAAATATATTGAAATATACATTTTTTGAATTTAAATAACCCACCTTATGGTATTCATATAGGTGCAATGAAAAAGACGTGATTAATTGTTCTAATAATCTATGTATTTATATTTGCTGGAAGAAATAGCTTGTACATAATAAGGCTATTGATTGTAGGTTTTGCATTTGTTGCGATATATACATAAGTTGTGTTCGAGACAAGAAGTTATGCTCCTATTGTAAAAAAAAATTAATGATGATGAGATTCTACTAATGAAATATTTTTGTTTTAACAGGTTTTGTAATGTTGAATGTGTTCCAATACTTTTGTAGTTGATTCTTCAGAAGCTTCTTTATTGTGTTTTTAATAAGAAGTATTACTTCTCAAAATAATAATTATCAGAATCTCTATTGTATATAAAAACATGTTTTCAAAATTTTTTAAATTAATGAATCTGTTACTAATTTAACAAAGAAGCATAACTTCTTATAGCATTTCTTACTATAGAATCTCTAATTAGATATTATGTATGTATTGAAGACTTGTATAATGAATAGTTTTAAGTATGTACTTACATTTAAAGTGATTATAACCGTCCAACCGTGTGCCTGGTTTTTTAAATAAAATTACCTATTTGTATACGAAATTGTTTTATTCCGAACTAACTAGCATCCTCCGGCTGCGCTTGGGGTATGTGTATACTTAATTTTTGTGATAAGTAGATATGCGATTTTAAGGGAAGGCATCGATGATATCCTTACTAATATTAAAAATGCGAAAGTAACTAAATAGTCTAAAGCCTGGGGAAGGACATAGGCTACTTTTTTTTAATCAATCCCCAAAACTCAAAAGTTTACGCGAGGGGTTGAAACTTTTTATAATTTTACGCTTTCACGGCCAAACCGCTGAACCGATTGTAATGAAATTTGGTACACAGATGGTCTAGAGCCTGAGATAAAACATAGGCTACTTTTTAAGTGGAAAAAAGGGTTATAAGGTTGAAGGGGGGGTCGAAATTTATATGAAGGTCCACGCGGACGGAATCGCGGGCAACTGCTAGTTATAAATACATAAATATTTTCAGAACACATAACACAGCGCCATCTAGTCACACGAAGCAGAGCTTGTGTTATAACAACTAGATAACGGATAAATTACGTATACGTACTTTTCTTTTGTAAATGCACACTTACAATACATAGCAACACCCAGGCCCTATAAAAATACAATATAATAAGCAAATTACAAATATATTTTTCCGGTGTGGGAATCGAACCCTTCGTGCAGAAAGCAGTTGTGCTACTACTGCTCCTAGTGGTCGTTACTCGTTAGATACTTAGTAATTAGTATACTATACTGTATATCCCGTAAGTATTTTTTTACAAAAAAGTCGTGACATCTAAGTTTTGCTCAGAGAAACTAATCCATGGTTTATTTTCTCAAGTCTATGCTATACCCTATTAAATAAACAATATATCTGTTTTATTTATTTTATTTTGTGAAGCCTTCCCGCCGTGAGAATCGATTCCGTTTTTATGTTCGTTTGTTAGAAGAAACATCAAACCATAAAAAAGTTGATTAGGTTGGTATGGACAGAAAAGTTCGTGATAGCTTTTTTAGCTCAGAATTACCGAATACGCCTATTGAAACTTCTTTAAAGAATTTTATAAATATATTCTTAAACTGTTTATAACGATATTGATCATTAATGCATTAAACTGCTTATAACGATAACGATTTTTTTTATTCTTTAACGGAATTATTATTAACTTTTTGTACCTATATGTTATGAGCAGTCCTATCAAAATTTAGATTAATTGGTTTTAATAACCTTTTTAATACTCTAATAATACCCCTAAAAACCGACAACAGACTAGCGACTTATTTCTAATGCTCATGGGGTCATGAGGTCAAGTACCCTTGCTTAAAAACATAGCCTACTAGATTATTACAGCAAAAGTTTAAACCTATAATTAAATATTACATTTCCATGTGATTCAATGTTTAAAGTCAGTAACTAGTGCAAACGCATACCACTTCCAGTGCTTTGGTATAAAAAAACTTCTAAATAAGTGTTCCTATAATTAGGAAAGCTATAAAGGATCCTATGTTGTATCCTCTAGCTTCAACCGCTAAGTATTCATTTCCGTGGCAATACCGGGATAAATACTATGTGATAATGTAGATTGTTGATTGACAACGACCTGCTTGTTTTTCTGCCCCATCCATCTAGTAGTTCTTAATTATTAGCATCAAAAAATACCGATCGATGTCTCTAGTATTACTGGAGGGCCGTGCCGTCCATATGTGCGAAGTGTGCGGTGCACACAGGCGCCAACAAAATAGGGGCGCCGCGCCGCCACTACCACCAAAATTTTTTTAAGAGTATCGATAAGTTAGTAGGTACAATAGACGGAACAAAGGCCTTGCAAACAACAAAACATAATATAATAAGCTTATTGAACATGTCTCTCAATATTTATAATATTCGTTAAAAAAGAAAGGCGCTTCATAGGATCTGCACACAGGCGCTACCGGGGGTTGGCGCGGCCCTGAGTATTAGGTATATAGTAAGGATCCTTACCCACTTAGTATTGCTAGGTGGGTGTGCTGTGAATTTAAGAAATGAAAAGTACATAGAACTAACTATTAGAAACTATTTCTCTGTACAAGACTTTTTTATAGTAGCACATAATTGTTTTCTTATACGATGATACAAGTGTTACTATATGTAGGTAGTTGGTAGAGATATTATCTGTGTCATAAAAACAGCTGAAAAAATTACCGTCCGTGATCTACCGGGTGTTCAATATTTACATGCATCGTTATGAAATGTGGGCAGAAGAAATGTGTTGCATATCAATAGACCGCATATGTCATTCGATCTTAAACACGTGCGCGC
>DWAJ01002654.1:0-16842 GCA_018238005.1 Eurema mandarina
CAGACCCCTGCAAATAAATCTTATATATATAAAAGAAAGTCGTGTTAGTTACACCATTTATAACTCGACAACGGCTCAACTGATTTGGCTGAAAATTGGTGGGGATGTAGTTTAGAACCAGGAGAAGCTCAAAGGATACTTTTTATCCAGTTTCTAGGGCAATAAATTTTTTATGAAAGTAAACGCGAACGGAGTCGCGGGCAACAGCTAGTTTAGGATAAAAGCATTGACGTTAACGCGTCTGCCGTCTAGAACCGCGGGACACAGCTAGTTAAGAAATAATATCTAAGAAAATATCTCATTACTGTCATCAAGGCGTTCACAAGGCACTTTTACCCCAATTCGAAACTACGTGAGACCTATCTCATTTCTGACGTGAAATGGAAATAACATTTATATATACGTAGCAAATGCCGCGCGCTGATTGGTCGGCGCTAATGACGTGTTGGCGTGACAGTCTGACAGATGTCACGCGGCAGCCATTGAAAGCTCTTGTCTCTCTGTCACGAACACGCGCAAGTGAAGATTTCGCTAAATATGATTGCGTTTTTATTGTCGTTTCATTTGAATTCTATTTTTTGACGGCGGTCGTATTTCCGTCGTTTTTAATGGACGTAAATGTTTTGGGGTTTTTATTTTTTGCTTCTTAAATTAATAATCTTTATGGCCAGGATTCACTTGGTATCAGGAAAAATAAAAAAAAATAATTGTTTAATTTGATAAACTATATTAAGTAAATAAATTACCATAAATGAAAAATCGACAAACAACTACCGATCGGGTATTTTAATACTTATTTTTGAGACCTTTGTAGCATTTTCATTAAAAAACTGTTTTACAAATACACAAAAGCATTACATAATTCTGAATATTAAAGGTTTTTTGCTACCAATTATATCGAAAATCGTTTTCTACACAAGCTAAAGAATTTAGACAAGCTAAATAAATTCGAAATTTCAATAACATTTGATATAAATTTCAAGTTTAAGCTACTATGCATATTTAACTTATTATATTCCGTGTGATAAACCGCGAGAGAGCCTATCTGCTAAGTCTAGGGTCATCTATCTCGACATGAACTTCATAGCTTCTTATCACGAAGATTATAAGGCCTATAATAATCTGACACATAATTGATATACAACATAACCGTGCAAATATGAACCCTATGGCTAGAAAAATAAAGTTGTTTTTCGTTTGAAGCTAAAAGACAATTTTCCCCCGGAAGCTCCAAGTATCGCATCAAGAAAATGTATTGTGGTTTTTGCCATTGAATTTTGAGCTTTATTTTTGAGATTTAAGGTGTGTATTAGGTTGTGTTATCATAAGCTGTCTAATCATTGTCATCGAGGTGCTAAGATAAGATGGGTGGATAAGGAGTGGTTAGATGAAATGCGTAATTATGATATTGGCAGATCGGCGATAGTCACCCCAAGTTGTAAAGTAATCATTTTGCTATCAGATCTGTCGAGAGCGCGCGACGTTTTTGTTCGGTGTCATGTCAATGAGCTCATCAGTTTTAAAGAGTTAAAAGGGCTCTGTATGTTAGTAATGCAAGGTGTTTTTACAAGGTATTTTAGTAGCTTTTTTTATATATAAAATACATATTAAATACACTGAAAATTACACTGAAATTATTATATTACCTTAAGGAATGTGGCGTTGGTTATTTAAAATATCCCTGAAGAGCGGATGCTTTCAATTTTATTATTTTGTATCATTAATTTAAAGCTAGTTGTTAAACCATACAATGTTTAATTATCTTTATAAAACATATAAAATTTGTAGAATAACAACTACGACTCCTAAAAATGTTAAGAAATTTATTTATAAGTAGAAAAATCATATACAATACGTCTGTTTAAAATTAAAACAGAAAACTCATAAGCACAAAGCCCTCAACTCTATCAAGTGCTCAAGATTTCAGCAAAACAATACAAGATCTCATATCAAGTAATTCCGTTAACCGTCAGCCGCGGAGTGAACCTATACAACAAATAAAATAATAGCCGGTACACAAAAGTCCACGGTCATTGTGTGGAACTCGCGCGAGAGTATTGTTGTACAAACATTCATTACTTACCACCTGGTAGTTCTGGTACAGCTAATCATTAAAATGGTACTTGGCGAATAACATATTTGTTTATTTAATCGTAGACCCGTATGGTATTTGCTTGAGTCAAAAATGTAAACTCAAGTTTACAGGCTTATTGTAATTGGGCCTGTTGTTTTATATTGTTATAATTATCATGATTTTAAAGTGTCTTGATATTGATTTTACGTTCGTTACTTATTTTATAAACAACTATATTTATAATTTATTGATACTTAAGCATGCAAAATGAACTATTTAAGCATAGTTACCTTATGATCGTAACACAATAAATATAAAATAGCATTTACTAATTAATTATGTGTCTGATTAGGATTTTGGTGACTAAGCATTAAACTTTTCAGTAATCACCGTGATTTTAATAAACTTAGCATAGATTCCAAGTTTCAGGTTAGTCAAGAAACTCCAATTGGTTAATTTATGATTGTATGTACAATGTACATTTATCTATTGTATAAAAACCAATCGCAAAATGTGTTGGTAAGCGCATTACTTAACAACGCCTGGGTCAATTTGGCCAATTCTTTTATTAAAATAAATATACGTTGAAGATTAGCGGGAAAAAATGCCGTAAAATTTTTTGACAGAACGAAGTCTATTGGGGTCTGCTAGTAGATCTGCTAGTAAAGCAATAAAAATCTCTCATAACGTGTTTATAAATTAAAAATCCTTAACCCTCAATAACAATTAAATCTCACAAAGGTACGTGGGACAAAAAGACCAATTACACATTAAAATCGCATTGAAATTTACACGAGCATATGTCGGTTAGACAAATTTTTATTTCGTGTTAATTGCTCGCCAAAACAATATCGTCTCCACCCTTATTTTTGCGTTTTGTTTTATTAGGGGTTGTGGTTTGCGTATTGTGTGAGTGCTTATGCTATTTCCAATGCTGTTTTGAAAAATGTGTAGACCTCAATATTATTAAGTTTGGGTTTGAAAAGATTCTTTTCTATATAACTGACCTATTTATTCTTTAATTTAAACGTAATTGAAATAAATCAATTAATATAAGCCTTATAATTTTACTTAGCATTTGTTTTTTAAATAGCAACATATTTAATTAATATCTATTAGAAGTGTAACGCTCATTTAAATACATTATCAATATTTTTTGTTCCTTCTTACTAAAGGTGAAATTTATTGTATTTTACAATTTGGGCATAAGGAAAAAGCGTCACAACACAGAGCACGTAATTAGTAACGAAAGTGGATTTCAAGTTTGAATGGGAAGGGCTCTTTTCCATTCGGCGCTATTCACAAAACTCAATCCGTACGAATGTTTGCAAACGATTTCTCTACAAAGGCGCCGCGGCTGGAGGGTACACCCCTTGCAATTTACTTAAAACAAGCGACCGTGCTAACCGCTCACAATACCACACTTACACGCGATTGCGAGCATCGGAATATTAACAATGACGTTCTCCGCAGGTACTCGTCGCGAGAATGCAGCCGTTTCAATCGACGACGCGCCCCGAAGGCCCGAGGGAGTCCTCCCCCGAGAGGGCCAAGTCCCCCGACACGCCGACGGCGCCCGTGCTTAACTTCTCCATCGCGCGCCTCATGGAGCCCGACAGGAAGAAGTCCGTCTCGCCTGAACCGATCCCGCCCCCTAACTTTCTATCTTACGGTGCTCATTTACTAGACTCCGCTTTCAAGCAGTACATCCCAGCGGCGAGAAGACAGCTGGTTTCCCACTACCCTCTGCTATATTACGGACCCGATCTAGTATCTCTTACGTACGCCCATCAGCTGCACCTACCACGGCCGCCACCGGTTCCGTCCCCAGTACAGAGACCACCCAGTCCTAGAGCCCCGGCTGCCGACCACGCTGTTTCATCCACGACAGGACCTACTCCATCACCAGCTAAGAACAAAAGCTTCGCTTGTGGCGATTGCGGAAAAGTCTTCAACGCTCACTACAACTTAACTAGACATATGCCAGTTCACACGGGAGCCCGACCGTTTGTCTGTAAAATATGTGGCAAGGGCTTTAGGCAAGCATCAACGCTGTGCCGACACAAGATCATTCATACCTCAGAGAAGCCACACAAATGTATGACATGCGGTAAGGCGTTCAACCGTTCATCGACTCTTAACACCCATGCCAGGATCCACGCCGGCTACAAGCCATTTGTGTGTGAGTTTTGCGGGAAAGGTTTCCATCAGAAGGGCAACTACAAGAACCACAGACTCACACATAGCGGAGAAAAAGCGTACAAATGCAATATTTGCAACAAAGCTTTCCATCAGATCTACAATTTGACGTTTCATATGCACACGCACAATGAAAGAAAGCCTTTTACATGTAGCATATGCGCTAAAGGGTTTTGCAGGAACTTTGATCTCAAAAAGCATACTAGGAAGTTGCATATGGGTGCTGGGATTTCTAATAATGAGTCATCTTTGGACACGCAGGACGAGTCCACACAAGAGGCGACTACAAGTGCTGGGGAGGAGACCAGTAGGGTAGCTTTTAGACCATTTCTGAACTCCTCATATCCGAGGATTCTGGACCCGGCGCGCATGACTGCTCCCAACACGTTCTTCTCCAAACTATTGTGACCCAACTATTTCAACTTCGGGGAGCGTTGCGAATGATTTGACGATGGATTTTATTATAGATTTATTGTGTAAATAAAGTATACAATATTTAAAAGATTTAGTTAAATTTTGATTTAGGTATACATTATGTACATACTATATTATCAGATACTTTGAGATTAAAATAGACATAGTATATACTCGTATATACAATGCGTCATGTATTTAGTGTTGTAGGTTTTGTATATAAATGTTGTTGTAAATATGTAATAAGATTAAGAAATTACGATTCTCTTCGTATTCTTTGAAAAAACCATAAAATTCTATTTTTAAATGTACCTAATAACCATTTTTTAGCCAACCATTCATTTTGTAATTTTAAAAGTCCTTTGAATGATTTAAATTTGAACCTTAAAATTTAATGGTCAAGGAGAAAACGCTTGCAAAATACTAGATGATATTAAATGTATTGATAATAAGTTAATATTAACCGTACTTGAAATGCATTTCATAGCATAGTTAGTGAATGTGGTAGCTGTATATATATCTAATGTTGAAACATACAAAATGCAATATAAATGTATGTATATTATGAGAAATATAATTATTGACAATGTGTTTTGTATTTCTATTAATTCGACCAAACTCACAGCTTAATTAAATGTTTTTTTTTTATCTTTACTTTTTAAATGTATCAGCAGCATGTAGCGTAGTATATTAATGAATATAAATATTCAAAAATGTAACGAATAAGAAATAAATACTATTAGGTAAAACAGATAATAAGTAAATGTAGGAAAAACATTTATTTTCTATTTACTTTACTTCTAGAAAAAGCACTTCAATAATACAATTATATTCTTTAAATCATGTTTAAACCAAAGTTAAATATTAAAAAAGCAGATAAATTATCAAAAAATTATTAAAAAACCGTTTCGCGAGACCTTGATAAGAATAATAGACGCCGTTAGCCGCTTTTTTGTTCGCTGTTCAATGAGCAATTCCGCGTGATTTGCAGTCGGTAATGTTATAGTGTGTTCACGCTGCGCATTGTGAACTGAACAACCGAAATTATAACGTTTGACCCGCCTCCCGCCGCCCGCCGCCCGCCGACGACCGACAGAGGTGCTTAAACTGTTAGCTTTTTAATAGTTTTATGCCGGAATACTTAAACGCAACTTAAATTTAAGTGCAACTCAAACCGGTCCGATTTGACAGTTCGCCATACAATTCTGTCAAAATTACGAATCTTGACGTATTTGGCCGTTAATGTTTCTAAAGATAGGTCTACGTCAATTGGCGATTCTTCTAAGGTACTTTGTTACAAGGGATTACTAACTTTATATTAAAAAATAATTAAGTACAGGTAGGTACGAATTATATATAGCCTGTATACAAGTTAATGAAAAAGCTTTTCAATTAACAACTCTTGTGTCTGCAAAACATCTTAAGTTACTTTCCCGCTTATGTAATCATTAAAGTATCAGCAAATGTCAAATAGGTTCTGACTAATTATAGGTACAATAAAGTATCCGTTATCAAAGTCAGTCTCAAACATAACTTTAAGTATCTTGATAGTATCCCAATTTAACAAAATATTTAAGTCCAACGACCGATATAATAGATGTCGCCTCGAGTCTTAAATAAAAATACATTTTTGAAATCATTATAAAGCTTATAAAAATATTGAGAACCCGCGCTCACATCACGCCGGTAATCGGAGAGTTTGCGAGAACAATGATAATTATCGAGTATAATAATGTACGAGTCACTCGCACTGCGCTTTTGTACCGGAAACGGGTGTGACCCGAGCCCCTAACTCCGAACTCTGATTCGAGCTGCTCCACCTGCCCGCTTAATAATATGCTCAAAATCACTTTAATAGCTTGAAGAGTCTGCTAGGGCTGCTGCTAGAGTGAGCTAGGGACTGTTGTCGAATGTCTGACAGTCGCTGGAGTAGTCTTCGAGTGGAATAGTCGGATTGGTAAGCGTAGTAGAAGGCCCAGCTTAAGAGACTCGTGACCTGAAAAATGTTTCTGGCTAGACGCTAGGACTAGTTGAGTTAATTGATTTGTAGGTAACAGTTTATTTCGCGGACGATTGTTCTGTGCGTCCTAGCGTTGGAACACCGGTTGTTTTTAGTCGGTAGGGCCCTTCTGACAAGTCTGACATAACCGCCTCTTTTTCCCCTGAGGAGGACGAGATATCCGTAAAAGGATTTTCCCCCGAGAAAAAAGGTAACAGTTTATTACTTCGCAATAAACGCATGATTCATTTTGTTGATGACATATACCTAGTATTAAGAAGGAGAATTAAAGTAAAAATTATAGTAGTTAAAATTATATCAGAAATTCAAGTACTTATCTCAAACTTCAAATTAAAAAGCCTTATTTTCTTGGACTACAATTTTAGTTTGCTTTACGAATACACGCAACACTGTAATGTCAGTAACAGAAGTACCTGCATATATGAAAACCCTCAACATTAAGTACAAATTATCTTAACATTTTCAATACTTAAATTTAACACCCTTTTTTCTAAATTTCTTAAGATATGATTACTTCGTACTGAACGCGTCATATAAAGTTGCCTGGAAGAAATTACTTCCCAGTGATAAGCTCACCTTCCAATTATTAATATTTTCTATTTTTTTATTTTCTATTTTAAGTGTGAGGTTTAATTTTCGTTTAGGACCAGAACTAATTTGGGAAACTAGCTAGAAAGACAGCTAATTTAGATCCAGGTACGTAATAATAATAAAAAAAATTCATTATTAAAAAAAGATTTAAAAGAACATTAATTAAAAGATACTACTTAAATATTATTCATACGTTACCTACGTTTTCACTGACCATCTTTAAACAGTCTACCACTTCACCTGAGTAAACCCACCCACTCGACAGAGCCAGTAGCTTCAAAAGTAGCTGCGTGTGTGTGACAAGCAATTATCAGCGGTTTTGTGGAGTTCGTGATAAGCTGTCTGCACATCGGAGAGGGTTCTAACTTATATCCTGATTCTCGGTTCAGCTATTTAAAGTCCATACCAACTCATTTTAACTGTCAGTCAACTTTGAGTTAGCTCTAAATATTTGATAAAAAAATATATATTAAAAATTACATATAGTTTTTGGATATAAATAACGACTTTTATTGTACCTTGCGGTTAGTGTAAGATCTAGTTTAGATCTAGTAATATGTCCCTTTATGTAACGTATCCATTATCTAGTTGCCATTTCACAAGCTCTGCTAAGCGTGGGACTAGATGGAGTTTTGTACAAATAAGCGTCTTGGAGTACCTATTTTTTTTTCATCATTTCATATAACCTAATAGCCGTGCATTTTTCCAATCCCGGGATTTCGGGATTTTCTACAGTGAATCTCGGGATCCCAGGATAGTCCCGGGATTATATTTGTATTAGAAATTGTCAACAAAAGGCACTAAACCATATCAAAATAATTATTTTTATAAAATATTCTGACAAAAAATCTATCTTTCGATAAAATAAACAAATTAGGAATGTCTGTAAATAATTAAGGAAATAGTTTTCTGAGATATTTACAAAAGAGCTTCTTGTTCTTATTTTTTCTTTTATTTTACAATAAACTAAAAAAATACAATATGCTACTACTGGATGTACTAATGTATTAAATGTAATAGACCTACTTACTATAAGTCTCGTTTTATGCACATTCTTTTACTATTTTAAAATATTTAATTTAACATCAGGCGTAATCGTGATCAAACGGCTGCTTATTAATTATAAAAAATATATAATATTTATCAGTCCAGAAATCCCGGGATTTATAAATAATATCCCGAGTATTTCGGGACTAAAATATACCGGGATCGAATCCTCTAATCACGGGTTTACCCGTGTAGTTTCTAGAATAAAAATATAATTTGTGTTGTTCCATATTTTAATATACCTACACATCAAATTTTGAGGCAAATCCATTTAGTAGTTTTTGCATGAAAAAACAACAACCATACGTACAACATCACATACAATTCCTTTAATAACATTATCTGGATTCATATCCTATAATATACGAGTAATTATTACAAATAATAAAATTTCCTACTTAGTCGTGAAACACAAATTCATTTCCAAACAAAACAACTAAACAGATGTAAAGTATTAAACACTTAGCATGGAGCGAGCCGCAATTGCTAAACAATAAAATATCAATCAAAAGTTAAGCCTGATGCGAGTTGAGGGTCCGTTATGAGGAGCATATTGCTGGGTTTTTACCCCTCAGGGCTGGGGAGGGAACGATCACGCCGCCGGCAAAGAGTTTGCGCAGATACTGCACGACGAATGTATATGCATGGTTCATTTTGTTGATTAAATTATATAATATAGTTTAAACCAAAAAGTTTTCAACGGTTCTATGAGTTGTTGAAAAAATATAATAAATTATGTTTATTTTAAGCCTTTTTTATATGGATTGCGGTACCCAAAAAAGTATAAATTTTCTTTAATTTTCGTACACTTTCTATTAGACATATAAGGAATAAAAGGAATAAGGAAAAGTTATGTCGTACTACCTATAGTAAGTGCTACGTAAAAATGTGGTTTGCTTTATTAAAAAATCGAAAATCACAAAATCGCAAATAATCACGAAAACAGGTAAATCGATAGACACAAGCAAAAAATACATTACTTTTGTCAATGCGGAATTTTCATAATTCATACGTCATCATGTCCAGGTTCAAGGTGACAGACATGTAAATTAAGTATTAAATTGTTTCTCTATATAAAAATAAAAATAATTATTAATCAAACATATATTTTACTACGTTAAAGACAAACCTTTGTATACTAATATTTGACGTACTACCTGTAAAACTTAATCTATGACAATGTTATGATTTTCCACAACACTCGTGTTTTATATGGTTTATCAAACAAAGTTTATTACCATCGATGCCGAGGGTCACTCCACGGCCATTAAGAAACAAATCAGTTGCTATTATTAATACATCCTGCATTAATTTGATCGGGTTGAGATTGGTTTGACTAATCGAATCATTGTGCCTACATGGGGGCTTGGGGACCATTGTTCTAACATTATTGGCTCTTGATTTAAATAAAAGTTTTGGTTAAAAGATGTTTTTAAAAATAGCTAGTAAGAAGGTGATTTCAAAACCCAGATAACTTCTACCTATAGATTGACATTTTATGAAAGAGTTAACGAAAATTGTTTTTTTATTGTTTACTAAGAATACGGGGCATACTTTTATACTTATACATATTAATATAGGTTAATTGTTAATGTTTTTTTAATTAAATTATTTTTAAAAGGTTTTCTATCGTAACTACTATTATATTTTTGATAGTATATTTATTAATAAACTAGCTGCCCGCACCGACTTCGTCCACGACTTACTTTTCTACCTATAGGCAACTTTATACCCTAAACCTTACACAATTATCTTTGCTCGCGAACCGTCCTCGTACTTTAAGAAACATTCTGAAGAAAGAATTATTAACATCGGTTCAGCTATTATCGAGTTATAACACGTAGCAACACATTTGGCGATTCATTTTTATATTATAGAGATAAAGAATGCTTTTGTAGAGAAACATCGCTATTATCAAATAAAGCGAAATAAGCCTCTTCACACTCGAATAAAATATCTAATATATTGTGCAAAACACAGTTTTTCCTCAATTTCGTACAATGGTGTAATCTGTGTCCTCGGGACAATGGCGGTAAGCCTATTAGCGGGCGGAAACGCGTGATGACCCTAGTCTCAGCTTATTTGTGATTGTCGACAATATCTATTAGGTACAGATGTTTGGGAACTTATTATATGTTATACAGTTGTTATTTTGTTTATTCTTTAGGTAATTAATAATAAATGTCACACTAATTTAAAATGCAGTAATCACCATTTAAAAATTGAGTTTAGACATTCTAAGGTCATAAGAGACGCATGAGGTTACCGAATTGATTTAGTTACCAAGGTAAGGTTACCTTTGTAGATAATTGGGGGTCCAATTAATTAGATTACTTATAGGATTACCTACCATATCAATGCTACGTAAAATAAAAAGATTTTTGTAAAAACAAAAACCAAAAAGACAAAAGTTGTCAATTGAAGATGAGCGAGTTCTGAAATGTAGCTCGAAAATTGATATTTAGAAATTTAACAACGGTTATAGTGACGGTACATTTAAATAACAAATAGTTACCTATTAATTTTTTACTTATAACGATTTTTAGAACTTCGAAATAGCACATTAAAGTGATCTTATAATTTATAAATATGTTATATATTTTTGACACAAAGATATTTTAGTTAACGCAACGAAAACTAAAAGAACTTGAAAGGACTTTCTTCCTTTCCGCTAACAAAAATAGAATCTTTAAAGGATACTTCCTATATAATCTGTGCAATTCTATACAACGATTTCTTGCATAACTTTTTGCGCAGAATTAACACGGACATCTTTGTGTGGCGACGGAAGCTGTATTATATCGGACTTATTTGGTATTAGGTACCTACTATGTAAGTAAGTGTAATCATCTGACAATACCCGGGGCGGTGGCGGGATACACACTGTTTACAAAAGACAGTATGCTGTAATTACGTCTTAATAAATTTTATGAGACTATACGTAGATATTATTTTTTATTTTTTTTATTATTTTTTATAGATATATTATGAGAAAATATACGATAAATCGAATAATTATAGCTTTAATACTTACTTCTTTTGTGTTCAAGTTATAGTAACATTTAAGCGTGTCCCGAATTACTTTAATGAATTTAGCAATATTTACAATAGAATTGATTTTTTGACATCCTCTAATGTTTCAGAGAAATATTCATCAAATATGATTTATAGGTAGGTCAACTAATCTAACCTAGTGTGTTGTACCTACGTTTGATTACAAATATAGGTAATTCAGGAATTATACCTATCCAAGAGCTACAAAATATAGAATAGGTACGGTACATATCGATATACTTACCGACTAAACGTACTAATCTGTTTTATTTACATCAAACGTGTAGATAATCCTTCCTCTCAAATGTCTTTATCACGCCGTCTGGATCAATTCTTTCGAGTCGGAACTTTGCAAAGGTTTAACGAATGGAATTCTCTGAAATTCGGAAGCAAAGATTCCAAGGCCAGCTGACAATGGCATATTGTAGTACGATAAGTTTGTGGGTGTCGACGAATCAATTCGAGAGGTGTTAGCGAAGGATTACGCGTTTTTCGACAGACCACAGATTAGGCGAGTGTGCTACCGTGGCTTTGATTGTCATTGTTAGACCGAACGATGTCTATTGATCCGTGATTAACTGACTGAATAATGCGGGGATAAAAAGGAATTACATATAGTTTTGTAGTAAAACTTTAACTGTCTGTTTAGATTGTTTTATAAGTTGATTGTTGTAATTGGAGAATGTTTTAAAATAGTACGTCTTACATTCTTTATAATTACAATTGAATTACTTTTAATTAAAATTTTTGCAGTGGGAATTCTCAAAGGTTCTTCTCATACCTACATATGGATGTTGGAGAAAGGAAACACGAGTTAATTCGGACCTCTACCGAACAAAACTTCACGGCTTTCTTACCGCACTTGTAGAAGAGTCTGCGAAGACCAACCTTCTGCAATAATTAGAAACACAGTGGGGATTTGCTCTATAAAAATCCGACGTAATCCATGGTTTCACAACCCATGCCCATTCATTGGAAAGTGGACCTGGTAATTTATGAAGACTTCCACTCTATTCAAAAAGTAAAAAATAAGTCACTTTCGCTATATCTGTAATTTTTCTCTAAAGGCCAATAAATATCAAAAACTATAGTAACAGCTCTCCTCCAATTCTTCATTATCACACATTTGTCAATACAATAACTGTTTAGTACGTCCGTCAAGCCTTACCGCTTCGAACTAATCCGATTTTTTGCATCTCATAAAGGTTCTGCTCAAAGGCTGTGCCGCGGAAGTATCTGCGGAAGCTGTATTGTGCAAGGTTTCGTGAAATACGTATCTACTATTGGTGACATTATTATGAATTTTATTAGTTCGTAGTTTGCCGTTCGCAAAGTTAGTTTTCTAGACTGCGTTACCGAGCATTAATACGGAAAAGGGAAAGGATTTGTGACAAAAGGGAATAAGGGATCCTGCTCCTGCCCATTTGATACAGCTGAAGATTGTTCTGAATCCATGAAAGTTTTTTTGGATACCACAGCAATATCCTAGATGTACATTTAAGGGATTGTATGACGATAATGGAACGTTAGGTAGATAGTAGATACCTAGGTTTGTATAATTTACGCATTTAATAGTGCTTGCGGCTTCACTCGTATTTTATTTAAAGTGCAAAAAACATAAGGGTTGTTTCTTTCTCATTTATAATATTAGCAAAGATTACACAAACAGAATAATTTTAAATAATGATTTAAATCTAACATAAATCATTTATCTAAAAGATATCTATCCATATTGTTACAACAAAACATGTTACTATTAAAATATTAGATATTAGCAGTTTATTATTTTGCGCAAATATTTGGGATAATTTCAACTGTTTGTTCAAATTAATTGTTCAAACAGCGGTCCGCGGGGGCGCATATGTCGCCTCTGTGACGTAGGGTTAAATATCTTTGCTTTGATATTATATCCTTTATAATAGATTTTCCTAGTTCTGATACAGGTATGTCGTGGGTTACAATTATATCTTTAAAACATGCATATAATATATATACACACAAAATACATAATATATTACTATTATTAGATTTTTTCTAAGAAGAAGTTGAGTTCTCGTGTTTGCGACACTATTTATATAAACGTTAATATATTCCCAGTCTCACTCTTCTACTTTTATCTCTTGTATTGTAGATTCTTTAGTTTTTCTTATTCTTTAACCGGCAGGGCGGTGTGGGCTGAAACACTGGCTTAGTTAGGTACCCACTATAAACAATTTTTAAAGTAATTTTAATCTGTAGGTATATAGAAAAGTATTTAATATCCTGCATATGTATCTCGGCTTCCGATTCTTCCTGTATATTTAATAAACAGCTTCAGTATATCTACTGTTTTATAGAACACTTAAGGATGGTGTTTCTATAAACATTCACATGACATGTATAATTGCAATAAACAAAAGCAATATCCGAGCACGTGTCCCGCGCGCCGCGGCGTCGTTTTGCACCGCATTTTAAATAAGCTATTATTTTGATGATTGTGTTAACAATCACCAATTATTAACTATAACAATCGTTTACTATATAATGTTATTGATTACAAAATTTAAACAACTGAATGTAGTGTGATGTATTTTTGAAGAGAAATGTTTGGTTATCTAGACTCACAATAACGTAGTTAAAAATTTACCTACACGCTATGCTACAGTTAAATTAGAGGGAACAATCACAATCATTATTATTTTATTACGTTTTAGTATAGTGTAGCAACTGATGCAGTGCATGATATTTCTTCGTGAGCGACGAGACAACATATATAATATGTAATACACCACTTATCTTCTTTCCTTCTACAGAGGCACCTAAACCGTAAATCCTAGAAGTTAAAATGAAACACCTAAGTCCGTGATATGTAGAAAAAATTATAAGAAAATCATTAATTCTTTTATTTTCGGGTTGCCTGGAAGAAATAAATCACTTTAAGTGATAAGGCCGCCTTTTACACCTAAATTTAATTTATTTGTTTATTTTATGAGAAACCTTTGTGTAAGAAAGGGTTTAAATAAATAAATAAATAAAATAATATTTGGTTCGTTAGTGTTGTTGTTGATTATAATCTACTGTGCCGATTTCGAAAAATTCTTCTTAAAACAATGGAAATTCGCTTTTTACTCTTAACATCGGTACTATAACGGACGCCTCTAAATATTTTTAAAGGTATACCTTTCACACATTACGCTTAAAATTAACTACCAGTATGATAATATCTAATAAGCAAGTAGCGGGCCGCGTGGCGCGCACGCGACGCCGGGTGAAGCGCTATATTAGCGATAAACACCCCTATAGAAGTGCTTTAATTTTGTTTATAGTAGTTAATATATCGATAAGTATCCTGGTAATTTTACTAGCGATGTTATTAGACCTTTTTGTACAAGTAGGGGGGAGTGGGGAAATCACGGACGGCGGGTAATGGCGATGGTAAGATTCGTAGGTTTCTACCTATACTTATTTGGTTTTTAACTTGGGGATATTCTCGTAGTATTGAATGCCAGGAGGTAAGAAAACGGTTCTTAAACAGGAGTATGACAATTATCTTTCTACGATTTAGTTATCTGAGTGAACTAGAAATTTAAAATATTGTAGATCTTGGAAATTTCAAAATAGCAAAATATTGCGACAATCAAGTTTCTTACTTATGACTTAAAAAGTATCCCCAAATTGCATTTCCTAACTGTTACTTCATACAAATTACATTTTCAAACGAAGAAAAAAAATCAAATAATAGGTATAGGTAATAATATAAATATAAAAAAAACATGATGTTTGATGTACCTACCTAGTACTTAGGTACTAACATGAGGTTCGAGAGGCCACAGTCTGTTGCTAACTTAAATCTATCTGATGACAATTTCGCGATGCATCCTCAAACTGCAGACGACAAAGGCTTTAAACTATTTTATTTGACACATAATAAGGTTGAAAATCGATTGCAGTGTAGTGAAGTGATAGCGATCTTATACGGGCGGTCGAAATTACCTGCAAATTGAAGTGTTTCGCTTTATTGGCGTTTATTGGTTAATTCAAATTGCACAAGATTGCAGTCTATGTACCTATGTAGTGAGGACTAAAGTGATCTTAGGGGTCTAGGTTAGATTGTCTAAGTCTTATATCACGAGTCTAGCAAGGTTTGACTTGACATATAGGTACATATTACAGTATGAAAAACATCTCCAATTGTGCAATGTTCCAGGACCTCATTCAACACATGATGGCTTGGTGGAGATAGTAAATATAATGTTATAAGTACGAAAGATGTATTGCTGGATATATATGTAGAATTTGTATATGCTTTTATATTATTATAAGACCACTAGTACCTAGTAACGTTAATACAATTAAGGCATGTCTCATCCTTGAGGATTTGCAATATTTTTTATGGATGACGGGCAACTGAGCGTGACTCTCGTCTGCTGAACATCCAAGAACAGCCAAGGACCTCAGAAATTTGTTTTTGACATTAGAAAGGAGGAAAAGGAAATGATTTCCAACAAAGGGGAATAAAAGAGGTCAGGAAGATAAATATCAGTCCAAGAAATTCAACCAGATAGGAAAGATCAAGATATACCTACCATACCTACTCTCAAAAACCTTCATCCACGAGGAACCAACTAAAGAAAAAGAATCGGTTATAATACTTCTAGAACTTTTTAATAAAATATAGATAGATCTATTCTTAGAATTAAGATGTAATTAGTCTTAACTCGTGCACAAATAATAAACCTTCCTATTGTTTTACTATTTAATTTAATAGATATCATCCAGCGACTTCATAAATGTATATTTACATATATAAAAATGAAACCCCGATTTCCGTTGTCACGACAAAACATTAAAACGGCTTGATCGATTGGGTTGATTTTTTTTGTTTTATTTGTTATTATTAGGAGAAGGTTCTTATGTGAGAAAAGATTAGTATTACACTTTTTGATATTTCATGATTATAGTGCGATACGAAGTTCGCCGGGTAAGCTAGTATAACAATAAAAAGGAAACTATAAAACACGTATAATTAAACAGGGAAATGTCCCAAGTTACACAGATTACGCAAATAGGCATGTCAGCGGAGGGCGAGTTAACAAATATTTGTCGCTCGTAATCATTCTGGGAGGCTGGGACTAACTGACGCACTGCTATTGTGTCCTGTCTTGAAGATTTTTTGCGATCACGTTTGACATAATATATATCGGAGCAGATGGACGAAAAGAATAATCAAGATAATGAAAACTATTTCAATATTAGTTCATTAGTCGAACCTCCTTGGTTTATTACAATGTTTAAATTCAAACTTAAAAAGAATTGTGTGGAATTTGTCAGTTGCTATAAAAACATCAGCATTGTGAAAAATAAAGATTATACACCGTTATTGTGGTACTCTGAAGTTTTACTTATTAAGAACCTTAGAAAGAGCCTTCATGAATCAAACAACCACTACCTCGGATTCACTACA
>DWAJ01002655.1:0-16841 GCA_018238005.1 Eurema mandarina
TAAGACCACGATCGTGGTGCATAACAATTAAAAATCAATTGTGTCTGTAATATTCGTACTCGAAGCATTAAGTTGTTAGGTAATAATTAAGAGGATTTTATAGTGACGCATATCAATATTAAAAAAAATTAATGTTTTATATAAATATATTGAGACTCGGCCATCGCATGAAAATACGTGTTAATTAAATTATTATGTGCGATGGCCAAGTCAATATATTTATATAAAACATAAATTTTTTTTAATATTGATATGCGTCACTATAAAATCCTCTTAATTATTACCTAACAACTTAATGCTTCGAGTACGAATATTACAGACACAATTGCTTTTTAATTGTTATGCACCACGATCGTGGTCTTAGAGACTGGACGTATTAAGACGAGTAAGTCGCTTAAGTAGAGACTGAATAAATTAATAACCGACTTGGTATTACATGGATCTCATAACTTTTTACCGTAGTACAATTGAGTTGGGAGACTTGGTTTTTTTGACAAGTATTGTTTTTGATGGGATTACATATATTCATTCCGAAAGAAGAAAAGGATATATTTTTGAATGTAATTTAGGTTCATTAACAATGCCTTATTTCATAAATGTAAATTGTTATTTTTCAAATAAGAAAGTAATTATTGAAATTGAAAATAGATATAACTTTTCCTTTTCTTTCTCAACAGCCATTTTAGGAAACTTGAAAAGAAATGAGAATTCAGACTGAATTTCCTATATTACGTTCCTATAACATTTATATGGTAACTTTTTAGTGCAAAACTACTGTCCTTAACTAGCCACCAGCGAATATGGTGCTATACCAATATCCGTGTGCAAATTTTTCAATCAAGTTAGTTTCTTTGCGAAAGCTGATGTAACCGTGATTATGCTTGTACGGGTACGGTCAGCAACGAAAGTTGTTGATTGAAAATGTTGACAGGTACTTAGTTTTCTTTATAGTGGTATTCGTTTTAAATAGTATTCTATTAACTAACTTTTTTTTGACAATGCATTTTTTTCTAACAATTCCCAAAATAGTATACTGTAGGTAAAGCAATAATGCGAAAAGATAGGTATTTTTTATATTCAGATTTATTTACAAGTTTCACGTAAAATCGTTATGATAATACTAAACTACATACATACATACATACATACAAACGCCAAATCTTCCTTTTACCAATCACAGACATAGTACATTTACTTAAAGTATATCGGTAATTATCTACTTACGTTGCTAACCGTACAAGCGTCACTTTCATACGAGTTATCCGCGGAAGTTGAAAAATACCTTATACTGCGGCTTTCCTCGAAAGTTATTGATAACTCTCCGTCTCTTCCTAGTGCTAATTGAATGACGCGGACGGTAGGAACTTCCCGGCGCAATACATTAGCTTCGCCCGTAATCAATTTCTTACTATAAATTGATCGCTGTAACCGTCTGAGTTATGACGTTACAACATTCGCCTTTGAGTTTGCACACTTTCTATTGTTTTATTTATGATACAGTAATATACTTAACAATTATTATACGAGAGAAGTTTTAAGGGTTCCAGACCCATCAGTTAATATTGATAGGTAGATAGGGATCCAAGTCTAAAGGGTAACAATAGAAGCTTACTCTTAAGACACTGCTGTCCGTACGTTCGGCCGTCTGTCAATGGTTCAATTGCCTTCATAATATATTTGTATATAAATAGTTATAACGCTAGTAAATAGTTGACAATAAATGCGAAAAAAACTCTGACTTGTCTAAGCTTACCTTCTAGTAGCCATATCTAATTAAATAGGAAGTGTTTTAAATACAACATGCCAAATACAGTACGCCAAACATATCATTAACTAATCATAGCACAACTCGACTTCTCAATTACGTCATTACGCAAGCAAAATACTGGTACAGAAATTATCGCCAAGATTAGCCAAGTCCTCTTAAATTAGCATTTCCGCACCGTTTCGCGATCTGACGAATGCCTGTCAGCGGCTAATGTAATTATGCTAATAAACCTGTTTGTTATGCAAGTGGAAAGTCGGAGATGTTAGAAAAAGCCAAGTGGTTGGGAAAGGTCATCTGACTGGTAAACTCGTGATCGCTTGTTTAGTTGGAGAGAAGCTAGCTGCTGATAATGAAGCAAATAATTATTATACAGTTATGACAATGTCCAAATATCCCCTGTAAGAAGGAAACATTTATAATGTATAAGCTAATACGGTGACAAAAATAAGAAAGGAAAATAGACGTGGGCCTCCTGTCCTCACTCGCTGACCATTAAATAATATACTTAAGAAAGAAAATAAAGACCTTTAAGTATTGGAAAGAGAGAATATATCTTACTAGATTAAGTCTCAAATTTTAAACGTTGAAAATGTTTCCTTGCTATTTACCAAAAAAATATGGTAGGTATACATTTACTCATAAAAATTGTTGCATAAAAACCGAAGTCTCCTCTACTTATTAAATATAGACGTAAAATATTTTCCCGTACCGTTTTCCAAAACAATTCGTAGTATACACCAACAGAGCCCCTCGCATTTTTCCCATTTATAAAATCAGTCGCATATCTATAGACCGAAGTGTCGTAACGTTAATGAATATCGGAGTTAAACACTTTCAACGGGACGTGCTGGCCACCTGCCGGCGAAAGTTACAATTTGTCAACCGCACATAATGAATCGCCGACACGCCTACTATAGGGCTTTTAAACTAATTTTGTTTAAATACCTTTAGGTACAAAGTGCACTGCACGTGTACGTGGAACCTATACGTTAGTGCAGATCATATCGTCAAAAGTGATAAGGAATATATTTCGCGAATGAAAAAAATCAAATGTGTTGCAAAAGCAAATTCGATATTTCCTTTATTTGAATGTTCTTTGAAGTACGAGGAAGGTTCTTAAGCAGAGAAAAAAGGGTAGGTGTAGGGGATAAGATTACATTACATAGGATAGGTCCAGCGTAGCGTCAAAAAATATTCAGAATAACAATAAAATTAAAAAAACTATATAACCAAAATCATATTAGATCTTTTAATATTTGATCTGTGCCTTCTAAAGTATTTTGTATTCAACTCAAAGTCAAGTCATCTCAAATGATTCAATAGCGTAGTTATTTCCTTTTAAAATAACAATTTAATACATAACATAGTATCCTCCATCCTAGATAAAAATAGCTAAATAAATAGTATATAGAACTGAAAAAATGAAATGAAAATGAAAAGAAGAAAGCCAAATGCAATTAATAATAATAAACTATTAAGCATAGTTAAACTCTTACCAAAGCTATTTAAGTAACAGTCAATCTTAACTAAACAGCATATAAAGGAAGTCCAAGGAACACACAAATAAATCTTCAATAATCTAATTAAGATATCTGCACGTAATTTGAAAACAAGAGCTAATGGCCGCTTGATCAAGGTAATTTTCACTACAATAAATTATTGAGTTGGCCTAACGAGGAATGCCACACTTTCCCCGGTGGGTGCGGCTCTGTAAATCAGAAACTGAATTATGGACAAAACACTTCTATTTGGGTAGCGAGATTATCACCTGGGGCTCCTAACTCTCTCTAGAAAGGACTTATATGCTTAATATTTAGGCCACTTATGTTGTGAAGCTTTTTTTAAATGTCAAAGTTAATGTTAATTATAGTCAACTAGGCTTTATAGCTCGTAGTTTTACAAAAAAAAATGTGGTACAATGTTTTCGAAGAATCAAAGAATTTGCAGACTTACCAAACGATGTAGCTTATATGAATTAATTAAATCATTTGTTTTTTTCTGTTACAGGTAAGACAAGAAACTGTATATGTTTAGGAGTGAATGGAATTAAGAATATGTAAATAAAATACGAGTTACATACAGATACTGTTTTTGAGGTAAGTGATTTTGTTACATCTTGACCTGAATATTTAGATCTACTAAATCGTTTTTAAAAATTATTAGATATACTAAAGCGAAAAATATACATCTCCGTTATTGCGGTCCTCATAATCTATTGTGTTTCTTCCTTCATTGAAAATAATAAATTTCAGTTTAATTTAACACTGACGCTATCTTTCTTACCTTAGATGTTGAAGGGCCAGCAACACATTTGTGAAATTTAGCTTAGCGCCTGTTCATGGGTTAAGTTAGTCGATTACCTTTTCCACTATCACATAAAAACCCACAACTCCTGCCCAACACCTGCCCTAAGAATCTAATTAGCATTGATATCGGTACATCAATTATAAATTTACATTTAGAAAATGATTCATTACAGCGATCGTATCGGACTGAACTTGGATCGAACCGGCTACCCTACTTAAGCTTATATACAAATTGACTTGAAACATTTCCTGTTTACCACTCAACACATTTCTATGCTCTAGTTAAGATAATTGTTTTGTATAATTGTCTTGTTATTAATAAGGACATTCGATTGGACATATTTCCTATAGTGTTAATTAATACTAGTTCGTAATAAATTAGAATCAATGTTACGTATTTGATAGTAGTTTTTGTAAACAGAATATTTTTTGAGACAAATATGATTTGTTTTAAATAAACCTTTAGTCTGTCTTTTATAAATAAACCCCTAACTTTTATTAAAGTTTTCCTTTTTTCAACTGTATTTGAATAATTGAAACATAAACACTGCTTATAATAAATAGGCATTTCCTGAATAACATTATAATAGTATCACGTTTCGTCGCTTGCCCGATAGTTTATCTCTACTTATATATTAAAGCTGAAGTTCGTTTGTTTGTACGTGCTTATCTTCGAAACTTCGAATCGAATTTTTATATGACAGCTCATGAGAAGTCCTAGCATTATGTATAGCCTATAAATAAGAATATTAATGGTTGCTATCATTTACATTAATAATTATAATTATACCTTTTTTACTTTAAACGAGAAACTACTGGAGTTTCTTGATCTTTCTGTTTTTCTCGGTAGAGACTGCCTTCCGAACCGGTGGTAAATCATTGTATAATGTATTGTCATACCATTACTAGGTATATATAAGTGTAACTACATGCAGCCTAGTTGAATAAATATTTGCCTTCGACTTTAACCATAGTGAACGAGAACGTAATACCATACATACATACATATTATGACAGATTTCCACGAACAGCTGAGCGGATGATCCGTAATCAATTATATTCGGTCACAAACAGTAATATGCATTTGAAAGTGAAATCGTACGGCTATCAATCGCTTAACCGTATTACTTTACACGGGCAACTTTCTGTTTTGTTTCTATTGAGTTACTGCATACGTGTAAACGTACGATGAGATGAGGGATGTTTCGTATAACTAAAGAAGTATATTAAGTTAATATAAAGGCTTTTTTTAGGCTTTTTTTTAATTTAAATCTAATCTTTTGTTTTAGGTGTGATTGGTACATATTTATCAGGAATTACGTGACAGAATATTTTAACAATTAAAACGAACATAGTTCCAGTCCAATTAATGCAAACATTGTATATATTTATAGAAACAATAAGTTAATTAAATAATTGTACGCGTATTTGTTTTATATATGTAAATACATATTATATTAAAAAAAATGCGTACAATGCGTTATGTTCGTATACACTAAAACTTTGACGGTAGAATTTCCGCCATCTTGTTTGGATTTGAAGATTTCAGTCCTAGTGATAAGCTTAGGACTAGAGAGCATTAACTTACATGTATTAAAAAAGTAACTGTCTTATACGTTCTTGGTTATTTTATATACCTACATATATACATTAATGTACATTATATTATTATATGTCGTAAAGTTAATACTTTAATAGTGGTTTCATACGACTTTAATGTACTATAATTGGACATGAAAGTGTGAAATAAAATGGTAATTAGCGGGTAACGAGATGGAAAGTGGCAATTTTCACATACCTAACTACGGCACTAGGAAAAAATCTAGAAAGTGAACTTGATATGGCATTGACGGTTAATTTCTAGTACTTTCGATTGAGTCCAGTTAGAATAAGCGTCTTCATGTTTTATGAATAACGAGATTTCAAATCATTATCTATTATTGGAAAAAAAAAAACAGAAAATGAGCGAAGGCTCATGCAAAACCCAATATTCTTTAAGTTTTAACTAAAATCTTTTATTGTAGTTATGTGTGTTCAGTAAAATAATTTCCTTAATTTACTTTAATATGTAAATTCAATTATTTAAAGTTGTAAAACTGAAATTCTTCAACCAAAAAATGTCAAATATTTAGAGAATGGCATTGCCGTATATATCGAATTCATAACAATATAAACTGAATACTATTAGCCAGTAATATTATGTATGTATGGATTCCTAAGAACAGGTGTACGTTGCTAAAAAGGTCATATGCCAGGTCGTCAAAAATGTCAACGCCCCATCATTACCTCTCCTTTGTCCCATATCATTAAGCATTTCGCATTCAGTCCACACTTCACGGAAATATTTTGATGCTGTTCAAATTGTTGTAATCGCTTTAAACGTAACGCGAAAACATTTACATTTTTGCTTGAATTGTTTTTACATCTCTTAAGGATTCTGTTGCCCTGGTACCTCGTATTAAATAATTGTTATTAATTTCGTGTGATTAAGTAATACCTACGTTAATGTTAAAACTACCGGTGTTGGTTTCTTATGGTTGATACTGTTATAACCTTATTCGGATTTTTATTAAACTTAATAGAGATGTTAAGTCTTATGACCTGAGTCGAGATTTGAGAATCTGTCTTAATAGACAAGATAAAGGCTATTTTGCTTATGAAACAAAAACCACAGACAAACCATGTAATAATGTGAATTAGGAATAGAAGAATAGACTCCATAAAAGCTAGACCCTCAACAAAACGCTTCAATAACTTAACCAATGATGTCACAAAGAAGCAAATGCCGTTAGCTGCAAATGATTTATAGCAAGGACCAAGTATTGATCTGTACAATGATCTGTCCTTTATACGATATGATAGATTCGATAACGGTGTCAGTGGTCGGTGTTTTGTTGGAGCTGACGTGTTTTGGTTCAATGAAGCTTTTCTGTTGTGGAATGCGGAATAGTTATATTTTGATGTTGATTTTTTATATTATATCCGACGTCGTAGACTCATGTAGTAGTTCGAGGGTAAGGTCACGCGTGAAACGAGCTTGAAAAGGGTACAAGAGAAAGAATATATAGTTGAAATGAAGAAGGATGCTTAAGGGAATACTGTTCATTGAGGCTTCCACTTCTGCATGTTTGCAATATTCTTATTTATATGAGAAAAATTCAACTTTTTATTGTATGATTTACTTTATATTGGAAGTTAATATCGCCAATTACGTAAGTTTTTGGGAATATATTTTCAGAAATCATGTGTTCGATAAAACAACAGTAGTATTTTGAGTCAAATTGAAACATACCTATCAAAATAAACAAGCCATAGGTTGGTGAAGTAATGGACAAACAGTTAGGTGCTCAGTAATAGTTGGTGCAATTTTGTCAATTGGCTAACAACGTGTTTACTCGTAATGCGTTTCAACATGCGATGCGTCCTTTAAAGAGGACAGTAGATTGTTCTGAAGATTTAGCAATGCGATCGAATCAAATTGCCCATAGGTGAAGGTGGTCGCTAACGATCTGCAAAACATGTTCTAAAATCTGACTTTATCATATGATATACAAGAATTATTTTGACTTAATTTAAATTGTACTGGTTGTACATAGATAGTGACGGAGTCCAATGTTCCTCCTTCAATCTTTTTTGATTTTGGTCCATGCTTTCTTGTCTCTAACTCTTGCTTAACTTTTGTAGCTATATAAGCTGACACCGTTGAATGTTCTTGAAGTGTATTCCCGGGAGTCCGTTTTGAGGTGAATTCAGGCTTACCGGGGGAGTTTTAACTTAACTTAGGCAGTTAACCGTTAAAGATTTCAACCTAAAAAAGGGTTTTCGAAAAATGCTACCAAGAGATCAAACATTGGATTCTTATAGATAATTCTCACCTACTAGGTAGCAAAGTGTAAATCTCTATATCCGTATCAAAAGCTATAATTAACATAAACAGACAAAATGTTTTTGTTGAACGTTAATAAGACCCGCAATTACAAACTTACAAAAAAGTCTTATATACGGGTAGAAACGAATTATCCACACGCGGCGGGGTGACGACCGTAATTATATATGCTTTAAGCATAGTGTAAACGAGCGTTTTGTAAGCTGGTAAACGTCGCGTTTTAACGCTGAAATATTAAAACCTATATTGGACACTCTCAAACCTTATTTGAGAAAACAGTAGTTTTTAATTTACCTTTATATATTCCATAGTTTTGCAAAAAATTAAGTTCTTAAGCGTGTTATTCTAGAGTGTTCGTAGTAATCATGATGCCTGTGGCTCGTAGCTTGCTTCACAATGAGCCTCCATTCGTCTCTGTGAACTGTCCTTTTAAAGCAGTCATTGACTATTGCCATTTGCCTAAATAGCCTATTTTATATCACCCTATACTGTTGTCCTTGTAATTACGTTACCTATACATTTATAGCAATATTTGGGGCCAGAAGGTGATAAATTCTTAACAATATTCTATGAACATTTACTTAAAGACGCACCGTTGACAGTCAGTATACATACTATTAACACCTGGCAACAAATCTTAGTATATAAATAATTATGTAATAAATAAACATAAGATGTTTAACGATGTGATTTACATAAACGTATGTGTTTAGACTTCCTTAAATTCTACTTACAAGAAAAATAAGAATAAATTCCAAAGAGCACTCTATTCGAAGGCTTTAAGGTCAAAAATCCTTTGAATAAGCGAATGAGCTTTTTGTGATTCGTAAAAAGCAATTATTTCTATTGAATTATGTGAAGATGTAAAAAATAAATACACGTATTACACTAATATGCGCATGTCAAAAATAAAAATGTCACTTCTAAATTATACATGCGAGCGGTAATATTGTGTAATTATGTTAAAAAGGATGGAATTACCGATTGTTAAGCTATTTCGTTTTATTTTGGATTCTGTCACAATTTATATACTATATGTAGCCGAGGCCGGCAACACACTTGTGATATCACGTGTCCTCATGGGCGGCGCTGATCTTCGGACTTTCCATCAGGTGACGCGCCAGTTCTTTTGCCCCCTCTTATATATAAAAAAAGCCTAGTTGAATAAAGATATATTTGACTTTAATTATTATTGGTAATTAGAATAATTTCTTTGCTTTTTATCCTATTTGTCTATATCCATAACTAGCCGGCCAACGCGACTTCGTTCACGATGTCCTCATCCTACCCGAAATTCTATACCTATTGTTTTTTTTGCTTAAACACCATTATCGAACATCCAGGATTATTTAAAAAAAATAATTATGTAATCGTGATCCGATTACATATATACGGTGTTATGGAGTTATGCGCTGACCAACACATTTTGCGATTCATTTTTATATTATTATTAAATATAAAACAATCGCCAAATAATAACAATAATACTAATAGTTCTTAAGAATATTCAATTAAACCGATGATTCTTAATCAATCTATCTAGATAAAACATAAACGACGTCGCGTTGGGTTAGCTCGTTTATTATTATATTTATTTAACAACTTAAATTTTACCGTTGATATTTAAAACCTAAACTTCGTGATTATAAAGACTACGAAAAATGTTATTAAAATATCAGTTTGTAATTCTTTATTTTAAGAAAACTTAAATATCTCAGATCTACGAAGAACGATTAACCTCACTTAATAGTAGACACGATTCGAGTCAATCAAAGCGAGCCTTACAAATATTTAGACATGTAAGATTGTAAGGAATTGCCTGCGCACGGGCATCGAGAGTAAGACAATGATTGGATCGTAGCTGCATGCCAATGAGCAGCGTCTGTTGAACCGCCGTGTGCGTTGCATCACAATACTAGAGGGCAGCTCGCTGTGATGAGCGGAGCGGCAGCGGGGGCGGAAGCGGTTTCATTCAGTCTGACGGACATTAAATTATTTTTTTCTTTTCTGATATAGAGCGGATTTTAACTGCATAAAGAATCGTCTTACATTGTAACGTTGGAAGATGTTCATCAGCAAAGCGAGATTGATAATATGTTTTTAATACAGTAAAATCTCTCCTGAATAAGTAAAAATTGATCAATAACAGGAACCGTAATAGAAGTAATTTGTTGTACATCTATATATAGTTTCCTAATTATCTATGAATTTTATCAACGCATAGTAAAGTAGAACAACATTTTAAAAATAATGCGATATATCACAATGAGTCCAGGATAAATATATTACCTTCGAACTGCATAACATATATTCATTAAAATAATAAGTGGCATATAAAATTATGTTGGTATAATAAAATGATCTTAGAAAACTCAAATCGCTGCCGCTCGTGACTAGAGTCAGCCAGCATGGGAAAGGGCTGCATTAGTCTATCCCATGTATCGTTAAATTCCAATGGGATTCGTGTGTTATTTATGCTAAATATTATGAATTTTATTTAAATCTAACTCTCGGAAAAATGAGCTATCAATCTCTGTTTAATATTCTATTGCAGGATGCTTTACGTTTTAGAACTCATTGTCTTTCTTATGACCGTAAGCGCAGCTAAACATTGTTATTTTGCTGATTTTATGTTAAAATCAAGGAATATTGAAAAAATATATCAAATGGTTGTTGTTTACAAGTTGTGTACATAGTTACATATTTGGCAATTCGTTTTTTTTTATCATCCATAAAAATAATAATAATTTAGCATGATTATCACAAATCACCATCTTGTTCACGAAAGGCACTATCAAACATTAATTGACAACGAACAAATATTTTTAAAATATGACCCAAAGTTACAGGCTTAGCGTATTTATATATACTTACCAATTAGCTATACATGTACATTACATATACTTATGATATATGCATAATATATGCGTAAACTGTACATTATGACGAACGTAACTTCCAGCCTCATAATAGAGTTAATTTATTTCCTATTCGCGTTAAATAAGCATGCAAATTACATTACACGGCTTCATAATTCGCTTACACAATTTCCAATAACGTCGAGCCATCGTTCGAACACGTCAAGTGACGTAACGAAAGTGACAAATATTGACTTTCACCGCTCTCCGTGACACTTGACCTCTGACACTACCACTGATGGACTAATAAAAGAAATGTTTGAAGCCTTTGTGGGAAGCGTGTTGCTTTGTCAGGAGGCTGATTATTGATCTTGGCAGTTCTGAAGAAACGGAGTCCACGCACCACCACCTTGTGGAATCAGCTGTCGCCTGTCTTACGCGGTATTACTGATGTATTACGACTTGGGGTGTTTCAAAATGGGAGCGTACACCTTTTAAAAAAGCCGACGTCCCCCTCTAGAGCTAAGAAGCTCTTCGTGTGTTGATGGGCGGCGAGTACCACTTTCTTGTGACTATAAAAGTTATACAAAAAAAACCCTTGTATGATTACCTTTTATAATATTACCTGGAATCTTGCCTTTCAAGACATCTTTCTTAGATTAGGTCACCAGAAACAAACAGTATCAAATCATAGTTTAATTGAATATTAGCTAATATAATGAGTGTTTAATAGAATAGTGATAATAAAAACAATACATAGAATGTACAACGTCGATGAAGTTGAAATCGGTCTGACGCATCGAAGAGTCATTCGGTTCGTGAACGCCACGGCCTTGACTGGCTAATCTCTGCGGGTCAAGATCACTCCAATCTGCCTGGACGTGGCATTTAGCCGCTTAATCAGTGTAAGTAAGTGGAGAAAGCTTGGAGCACTTGAATCAAACGGACTTATTTAGCTTCGACGAAAACTTGGTTTCCTGACAGCTTATTAGCTTATTTTCTTCAAATATACATATTGTATTTAAGTACGGTTACTACTCACCTAAATTCTAAACGAAGCCTTAAACAGTTACTAACAGAATCTTCAAGCATACAGAGTATAACACGAAACCATTTTTCAGCCAAAAAAATTCTCTCAAGGTGTCATTGGACGAGTCGGCTCTCGTAACAGCTCGTGCTTATAGTAAGACAAATATTGCTTAAAAATCGAATAACTAGATAACAAATAAATATATATGAACAACCTTTTACTTAGCATCAAACCCACGCGCTTTGGCGTGGACAGCAGCACATACCACTGCATTGATTAATCGTATTCGTATCTTTAAAGATGTATCCTTATCTTCCCTAAGACCTGATGAAGCCAATGAGAATAGATCCTGATAATGTTTGTTAAATTTCCTCAATACAAATAAGACCTACAACCATATGGTGCAAGTTATATTTTACGATACGATGAGAAGTTAATACTTCTATAAAAGTGTTAATAGACTTCGTATGAATATACACTGGCACAGACACCTCGATTCATTTTGCATATAAACGTATTGAAGTTGCATAAAAATTATATTGTTTCTATAATCTATTTTTATACATGACTGCACGAAGCCAACGCTTTTTGCCACATCGCCATATTGATATCTATTTCAAACGTATTTTTATACAACTGGTCTATACGAGATTTGCATGTATATAGATATGTATGTATGTATTTTTATTTTTAAAAACATCGTTTTGATCGAAGTCATTTTTCACGAGGCGGGAGTAATTTTAAAACTGTCACACGGTTCCTTGGTAAATCGTATTGTCATTACCACGTTGATAACGAATTTAACAATTTTGTACCTTACTATTATAATAATAAGACTCATAATAGCCTGCATCTCAAGCCATGTAACTGCTAATGATAAAACTTTTGCACTTGTCTTTGCGTCTCAAGAAATTTAATAAATTATTACGGCTCATATACAAAGGTATGATTACATGTGAAATTACGATTTAATGAAATTATTTTCTTTTCAATGGTCAGACGAAATTGTAAGGTAATGTATGTTGGTAATTAAATAGGTAATGATGAATGGCCGTGGTCGGACAGACCAATGATAACGGGTTAACGTACACTAAGGACATTATCAATCACGCCACAAACAATTGACCGGGGTATATGAGACCCTGTACATACAATATAATATATTATTAATTTTAGGTGTTCAATATTGAACAGATATTTGAAGACGATGATTATATTTTAATAGTTGCTGTTTTGAAAATAAAGGGTAACATATTTATTAAAGTATAACACTAGCCGCGCCCCTCATTTATTCATGTATTATACACATACTCTTTAATGACACTATCTGATAAAAAAGCCACATGAAATTCGGTTGCGCAGTTTCAAAGATATAAATATCTATAGTTACAGACAAAAAAGCGACAGTTTTATACTTTATTATGAAGAATAATAATAATTACACTCTTTAAACATAAAAATTGTAATAATGGCCGTCCCGTGAGCGTTATGCAACTATATTCCAAGGGGTTTTGTCTTCAATGAAGACTTCCTGCTTTAAAATATTACGCAGGCTTCAAATCATTTACAAGGGACTTTTTAAATTACTATTAAGGTTAATTCTTAGCAGGTCTGGTACATTTGTTCATATACAGAAATATTAATCTAAGGTTTTTATACATAATTGCTTGCGAATTCACCTCTATACGACTTATGTCGTTCAGAGTTAACATCGGTAATTAGCAATAATGGTTTCGATGTGAGTCACGGCCGACGAGAACAAATCACACTCGATTTTGAACTCTATTCCCTTAAACTAAAGTCCAGTTTGGCATGAAGGAATGGAACAGTACAGATTTTTTGTAATTTAATTCAATTACTTTATAGGATTTGCAGTAATGAAGGCGGGCGTGTTTTTATTCTTTAAGGTCGTAAATTTTTATGATTTAGTGTTTGTTTTGAGCTGGATTTTATGGTCTTAATATTAATAAAGTTGTTAATTTGGAGATGTAAAGAAAACAGTACGGCGTCGTGTTACGTGTAGTAAATGTTATTCCCAGGATAAAGAAATATTAAACATTATTTAGTTTATTATTAGCATATTTTTATTCAAGCTTTTTCTATTTATTACGAAGATATGTATATTCATTGTAGCAAAGTGTGATTCTTTTAATCTTTTTGATCTTTATTAACCTGTTTGAATCTACAGAGTATTTTAAAATTTAAAAGAATTAAATAAATTAATAAATAAAAACACTATCGATACGCACTCTCATAAAAAAAGACATTTCATTATCTACATCAATAAGCAGTGTCTTCCAGTCAACCATGGCCAAAGTTAACACTATCTATGTAATTTTAGCAGGATACACTAATAATGTTTAAATTTACGTAATTATAGATGACTTAGCACATATTAAGATTTATACAATGTGTACTCTAAAGATTTATTTAAGATAGTTAAAGTTTTTTTTTATAATGACTGTAAATTAAACTATGAAATTGAGAGGCGACGTATTTAAATAGCTACAGACTACAGCACTCAAAGTGAAACTCGGCGAACGACAGATCTCTATCTTGAGATACGATCTATCATTCAGATACATTTGACACCGTTTGTGCCATTTTCATCGAATAATTATTCACTATCTGAAGATATATCTTGAGACAATCGCGCTTTTGTATCGATGTCTTCGGACTTATTTGCAGTTAATGTGCTTTTAGTTATTTGAAGTCAAACGGTTTTAAATTTTAAAGTTTAAGTTGCTATGCAGTAACTTGCTGTGTAAATAATGTTAAGTTAAATCTTGCTTGATAGAATTGGTTCAGCTTTCAGAGTCTGATTGAGATGAAATTAGGAACTTATACATATTATGTACAATTATCCTTGTAGTTAATTAAATTATCTTTTACTATTGAATATTAATTACTAGATGTTGCTCGCGACTTCGTCCCCGTCGGATCTATTTCTATTATTATGGTATAGTGAGTCAATCTTAGAAGATAGACATATACTGTCGCGGACTTTTTTTTAGATCACTTAGAGAGGAATAATTCTTTCATACATATTATTTTTGTATCTTGAACCGTTTTCGCAGCGCACGCAAAGGAAGCCCTCAAAGATGAATAATTTTCCACATTTTCCATAATATCTTCGCTCATATTAGTCGCAGCGTGATGTTATATAGCCTAAAGCCTTCCTCGTGACACTACTACGCCTCAATGTCCATTGGTGAACTGTCTTTAAGGCTGTTTACATTTTAAGAATGAAACTAGCCACGCCCGCGTGTCCACGCACCCGAGCGCAGCTAATGTCCACTCTCTAAGATAAGTCTCTGATAGGTACTATCACTATTCGGAGGCTCTCACTTTCAGCCTTATCGCGTGACGATTTATCTTCCAGTTCTTTAGAAGAAATTTCTATTGGCTCATTAATTTCTCTTGCGAGAGACAATGCCGCATTGTGTCATGTTATCGGATAACCTTTGCTTCATTGTCCATCATATTGGATTAGTTTTTGTGTGTGATTAAGCTGTTACGTTTCGTTTTCTTATCATATGTTAGTGTCTTCAAAATGGCGGCTAGAGAAATTCATATCACACATATTGTTTCATACAATTTAAACTTAGTAACTTGATCTGTATGATTTGCTTAAATGCCTAAATAATTCTGGTAAGCTTAGATGATCCTATTGTAAATATACATACTTATATGTATTACTTATTCTTTATGACTGAAATTTTAAATTATTTAAAGTATACAATTAGCACCCTAATACGGCTTTTATTATTTTAGTCAAATAAATAAATAATAATACTAATATTTACTTCAACAAAATAATAGTCGAAGTTCCATAGTATTGATTGAAAGCAAACATCTCAAATAAAGCCAGACGTCGTTGAGATGATATCGCTAAACGGTTCACGAGCGGCGTGACGTCACTTTAGCGAGGTCGTCGACCCGCAGTGAAAGTGGCGCCAGGCTGGCTGCTGTACCCCGGTACCCTGGAGAAGCTTCGAGGAGATTCCAGAACATTCAGCGACTATACTGCGCCCACTAGCTGCTTTACTTAGGACCATCTGCTAAGGATTTAGATACAATCTTAATAAAACTCTATCCATAATAGTTCTGGATTTTTCTTTTAAAGGATGAGGAGAATCTTTTTTACGGGCAAATCTTTTATAACGGATACCCTATCTCCCAGGGGTGGGAGGGGACGGGAACGCGTCTTTGTTGGACTCAAACACTATTCGTGTTTAGGATCAGAACTTACTACACCAATTTAAAAGTATCAACCACGTACAGTCCATATCACTCAAATTATTACGCCCCAAACTTTTACTTCGAAAAAAAAAATTCAAACAAATTTGACCGTTAATTAGACGCAACTCTCAAACGTCACGTACGTATAATTAAGCTTCACGTAAGGAATATATTCTCATCTCAAGACAAGACAAGACGCGAGCGTGACCCCGATTGCCCAAATCCGTTAATTCAACAAATTCCGAATTCCCACAGAATTCAACAATTTGGTTGCACAAGCTGTGTTAATTTTATACGTTCATTGTTTTATTGTGTAACACTGTAAGCGTGGAGCGGAATTACCTGACCTATACAATCATATTGTTTATATCAATTTGGATCTACTAATCTTCTCTGTAGAAACTAAGCGGTGGTGAATTCTGGTTTTTTAAGGCCATGATGGATCAAAAGTGTTACTATATATAGCCTAGTTGAATAAAGATATATGTTGGAGCAAAATACCAAAATACGCCAACAGAGATGGCTATGTTAGAGTGTTATCTTTTATTAGCTGAGCGTCAACTATTCTAAGGCGTTAAATACTTTTTAATATAATCGAGCGAAATCTCTGGTCTAATGTGTCTTAACATCTGATGACTCAAAGTGGGGAGCGTCGGTGTAGTGCACCCCTGCCCGGAGTTGGGCTTTATAGCAAAGTGCCGGGTAGCATTGGCTATGGACTAGCGGTACTCTTACCATGAGGAGTGCGTCC
>DWAJ01002656.1:0-16838 GCA_018238005.1 Eurema mandarina
GTAAAATTATAAACAGCTGTACCTATAACCTTAGACCTGTAACCTTAAACACTAAACCTATCTTTTCTTTTCTCAACAACCATCCTCAAACTAGGGATAAAACACACAAAGTTATCGTAATCAATACAGCTGTTATTAAGCTATTCACTTAGCGATACATTGGCCATTCGATTTTATATTATACATGGCTGATGTTCACGTCCCAAGTTTTCAATTGAATATAAAAATAAATTCACTCTCTTATAGAAATTGAGATAAAATAAAAAAAATAATAAATAGTCTGTTATTTCGCAAAGTATGAAGTGGGTGTGTCTACAGAAGCAACGTCACGTAGCATCTCTATATTTATCCGCCAATGATGGACAGACAGCGCTCGATTTGTATATATATATAGCTTTTAGTATAAGCAATGTCAGCCATAGTTTGGGTACTGGTATAATATATGTAAGTTCTACAAGGACTTATAGATACATATATCCTTTAGTAGTTAAATATTACTGTAAGGTTAGGTTTAGGTGAAGTTATACTACAGCTTATATTAGACTGATTTTATTAAATACAAAATATTATATAGTTCAGCAAAGCTATACACATACATATATACACAGTTATATCATTTCTTATACCTCTACATATAACTATAATTACTGAATTATATTAAAATTAGTCTCGCCTTGCGGATTTACACGCGTTGTTATGTTCCTATGTTTGTATCAATCAATCGACATTATTCATTACTAGCAGTGCCCCGCGGTTGTACCCGCGTAGTTCCCGTTCCCGGGGCAACACCGGGATATAAAGTATCCTAAGTGCTAATTCAGGGTATCACCTATCTAAATACCAAACTTCAAGTAAATCGGTCTAACCGTTTTTGCGTGAAAGACTAACAAACATTCTCACAAACTTTTACATTTATAATATTAGTAGGATACTCGTATAAAAATAAATAAGCATTTTCAATCGTATACAAAAACAATACCAAAATAGTCTAATTTAGGTCGGTACAGGTACCTTAAAACCTCATTCAAGGTACGAGAACTCCAACACTTCTACGCTCGGGTAATTTTTTAGCCTTTTTACGACCCAAGGGTTTAATCATACCGTGATCCCGATTACCCTTTTGTTATAACCCGTGAAGGCCTCAATGGTATCTATTTATCACAAAAATCGAGCTCACCCGCTGTTCACGGCCGGCGACTGTCAAATTAATACCATAGAGTTTATTTACTTTTGAAATATTTTCATTATTACTCGATGCTTCATTGGTTATGGTCGCTTCGACCGCTAATTGTGGATTGTAGGGTTAGGTTAGTTTTTATTATTTACTTTTTTAGTAAATTTTGGAAACAACGAATGTGCTTGGTACTAATGTATTTCGCTTTATCTTAACTCGAGTATGTTTGTTTGAAAGCATTTATCTCTAGAACTACGAGACAGATTTTTATTATCTTATATATGAAATGATACCGAAAATGAGTACTACATGTTAAAATAACGCATATGTAGTAACTAGTTGCAGATACACGGGCAAGACCGGGTGGCTAGCATATACACTACTACTAATATAAGCCCGAAAGTTTTTGAATTTTTATATAAGTATGTTTGCTGCTCAATCACGCAAAAAATATTAAACTGATTTGGCTGGAGTTTGGCATACCGGTATGCCTAGAGACTCTCTTTTTTCGATAGAAAGACCCTCTTAAGGACCCCACGTCCTCCTCGGGAAGAAGGAGGCTATGACTTATATCGGACTCAATGGTGCCATTATTTTAATTTTTTTTTTATAATAGGGGCGTCACCTGATGTTAAGTGATCAGCGCCGCCCATGAGCACTCGCGTTGTCACGAGTGTGTTGCCGGCCTTTTAAGGATAGGTACGCTCTTTTTTTGAAGGTCCCCAAGTCATATTTGTTCGGGAAAACTGCATGAGGAAGCTGATTTATTGCTAGTAACCATCATTACTTAGTATAAAAAAAGTCTATTTCTTTTGTCTGTCCCTATGTATGCTTAAATCTTAAAAACTACTCAACCAATTTTCATGTGATATTTTTTAATAGATAGATCATTTTGAAAGGAAGGTTTATATACAGTATATTATATGCATAATATATGCGTACGAAGCCGGGGCTGGTCGCTAGTAATTAATAAAGGAAGGTGTTTTAACAACGGTAATTAAAACTGACTACTAAAAACATAATCAATTAAGCCTAATACTTCCGTCATTAGCGACAACCAGACATACTAACTAGGTATATAATCTGCATAGATTTATAGTAGAATCGACATTCTTATTGTCGGATGTTAATTTGATTTTTTAAGGGTAGAAATTGCCTTGCTGTTCTTTTTATAATAATTATTATCATCATTATTATATTACAGTTACGTCATAAGCAATAAAGATAAAATAGTAAATGATTAGATACAAAAATAAATATAGATCTCTTGTATCAACATAATTTAATTATTAAAAAATAAAGCCTAGAAATACTTACTTTTCGTTAATTAAAAGTCGATAGAATTTGGAAACTCTAATTATAGCAAAATTTAATCTAAATTATTTAACCTAAAAACAAATTAGAAGACCAATATTGCTCTAGCATCTTACCTATCGCAAACATGTGATATTTACACATTTTTTTTAACATTCATACACAGGATATTTTTAATAACATTAAAACCTATATAAATTAAGAAAATAATTTTCCAAATGGAATGGTAACTGGTAGACATTTGAATTGCAATAATTGTTACGACACGACGCAATCAATATTTTCTTAGAGAAATCCGGAGTGGTATGCGACCGTATATGGTCCGTTGTAAAATGTTAAATATCTCGACAATTATCTCACATGACTCCACCGTAATTTTCTAATGAAAGAATTTCGGATGCTCATGCTATTTATTGAGTAATATAACTTTAAATCAACGATTTATTTCAAAAACCAGCCTAATCTTATCTCGTTGTAGGTAATAATTAATTAGTAAAATTGCTAGTGAGTTAAAATTCTTGCTTGCAAAAAAAATAAATTAAATAGCATCAGATACAAAAGCAACCTGTTTGGCGCGAATTTGTAAAAATAAACAGCGCATTACTGCGCAATTAATTTCTCAATGCTTCAGTAAATGCTCATTTCAAACACCGTACTGGAGTAATAATTTATGTCAACGAGATTCTTAATCTGTGGCTATAAAGTGACAGTCCGAATTCGTGGCGGTGCAAGAAGGTCGTATGTGCCGACGCGTGCGTTCGGAGTGTGCCGGCCATAGATCCCACACAGCTAAGTCTGGTTATACACGACGCAACTTTTAAGACAAAAAAACTATTGGTAACTAGCAACGTGCAACCGTACTCCCGTAGTTATAGTACCCTAGTTAATCTAGTCTAGTCTACTTGTATGCCAAATACAAGTAAAAAAACATACGTTTAGACATCCACATAAACGTTCAAAGTGTTCCATTAGACAAAGAGTAGTAAAATAAATAATAAGGAACGTGTTCGGAGAGGCCAAAAAAGGTCATGGTTAAGGCGCTGCAAGGTTTCTCTTCTTGAAGTATAAAGGATCGAAACTGGAGACTTTCAAGTGAGCACCTGATATCAGACTTGGCTACGATACCACAACATGAAATTATATGTTTAGTTATTAAAAAACTATTCACTAGTACTACTTAAGTCTGGTTTCACTCGGAACAACTGTTTCTGAACACAAGAATAAAATGTTACTTGTTTACGAATACGAACGTAGGTACCTCAGGTGCCGCATTGTAACAAGTTACTTAACCAATATAACTTTTGAATATATCCTGCTGCAAACTGTATATCATATAATCAAGTATTTTGCCAGCGATCCGCATCTACAAATAGCTGCCGTCTCGTAAACACTTCGCCTAATAGAACCCGAACTGGTAACACAGCTCTTGCGCAACGCGGAGACTACAGTTGGTTTCCAATTTTATGTTGACCGGTTTCAAAGTTGTCTCAGCCTTCTAATTTCGGCCGATTCGAAACGTGCAGGTGAGGTTTCACCGATGGGACATATTTCACGGGTATTAATTGCTCCAATCAAGGCAAGGGACTTGGCGAACGTCAAATAAATCTCAAAGCTCTTACTTTACTGTTATGTAAATTATTTTCACTTTTACACGTCTCGTAGATTTATTTAGATCGAACGCTTCTAATGAATCTGTGGTTTACTTCATTTGCATATGTCAGTGTTTTGCTGGCAATACAAATACAGTTAATCAGAAAATTTTTGTAAGTGACCGAAAAATAATTGCAGGTCTACATCGATCTAGATTGGAATAATATTCGAACTATCTTTTAATATATCCCTTTATGGCTGATTGACATAAAATATAATTTAATACTATAGGTTTAAAAATCAAATTGCTTTGCCTAACTAAAGACTGCTGTAGGATGTTAATATTTTCTATAGTTGAAAAGACATGCACCCCTGTTTCTAGACAACATGTTTGCTTTCACTAATCAGATGACACAGTAGCATTGTAAAGATGTCTGCCGCCGACGCAAATCTTGAACCTTGTACCAATTGAGTTTGCTCGGTTTCGAAACAACTTTACACAATATCTTTTTGTAAAACGTTATTTTCGTCTTGACACACAAAATATTTTCGTCTTTTAAGACTTTAATGTACATTGTAGGAGGCTCTTTAAGTCAACACGTTTTAAACGTTCACACAGAAATTAGCTCATCATAACTGTGGTTATATTTTATAAAGTTAATGAAACTGCGGGATGCAACTAATTATGCCTCATTAATTTTGTATTTTATAAAACTAATCTCGCTCTAACTAATTGCTTTTTAGTCTTGTACGTTTGAAACTGATGATTAAGAGTTCAAAATACTTTTAGTATAAGTAATGCTTAAAGTTACTTTGAACATTGTAGTTTTTACACTACAAGACGATTTTAGTAAATTGTAAAGTCACGAAGATTAGAATAACAAGAATAAGCCTTCATCGGATATTAAATGCACAATGTACATTTAAGTACGTATTTTAATTTTAGGATGTATTTAAACACTATTAAAGGTGATATCCAAATTTGACCAATTACAAAATTTGAGATGAACTTAGTTTTAATTCTGATATAAATTAGTATTAGAATTTTAGACTTTAAGTAGGCACCTCTACGCTAAAAGAACAACATAGCACAAAGCTTCCTGATCTAGGATGAATCTTATCAAGATGCTGCATCGCTATCGGGGTTGTAAACTAGCGAGGCTGATTCAAGGTTTGATGTGGATGTCGACGTGGGCGCGTACAAATACAGACCGCGGGAGATCGCGCACAAATCAACGCGTACTGACGTTGGCTTGGACCCCTGGAGGTTGGGTAGGGCTGTGCTGTGGATTAAAGGAGAAAAGGTTACGGTGACAATAACGAACCATTAAGATTTATCGCCAAATTCGACCAAAGGAACTGGTGAAATTAATTTCATTTTTGGATGTTCTAGGTAATGAGGATAAGTGAGCGTTCCCTTAGATAAAAATACTTGAGAATCATTATCACAGGGTAGTAAAATATTCAAAATTGTATTATGTAATGCATTTCTTAAAATGATGTTTAAAAATGACCGAATTAGTCGAGGTTTGATTAGGAGGAGATTTGAACCTCTAAAAACTCTTTTCCATAGAATAAAGCTAATATTAATATAATAATATATCTCTAAGCATTACTGTATATACGGAACTGTCAGGGTCGTAGTGTGCAGCCCTGGGGCACCCCCCGTCGCGGGAGCAGCGCCAACACCTCTCACCTCCGAGGCTCGGTAATGAACGATATAAATGTGCCATTTGGTACCAGCCTGCCGCCTGTCTGCGCCTGGACAAGATTCCTGTTCAAAAAAAGCTCTGAGGAAAAAGACAACATTAGTAGGTACCAATATATTAAGAAATAATTTAAAATATTCTTACTATTTTAAAACATACTTTGATATATAAAATGTTAATTATTGTTATTCTAGATATTCATTTTATATAATAGACTAATAGTATTCATTTTCATATAAAACATTATACGCACAGTATGCAGGAAATATTAAAAAACCCGCTCTCATTTTTTATAGAAATTATTTCATTGAATACAATTTGAAACATGCACTTATTTTAATCGGAACTCAAGGGGTCAATTTAATAAAACAATACAGCTATTAAACAAAATATCTGTCGTGTAGCAAAAAATCGAATTATAGTTAAACGCATCCTCCCGATAATTCTATAAACTGCTAAATTTGTACCGCCATTAACTTGCACGAAAATTGTCCTTAAAGGACTTTCTTAAGGACCTGTGACAGGGCTATTATATTATTAGAAATCGTTTTGGTAATTATAGGGTCGGGGCGTATCGCTCCGGGCGACTAATGACTATAAAAGTACGATCAATTTTTGATATTCTTCCGATGGACCTGTGGGATTCCGACATAACTCCTCGCAGTTTAGTGCCAATCTGATAAATAATTACCTTAGATAGTAAATAATTTTAAGTTTTGGCACAGTCCAAAATTTATCTTCACTGAATTTAATGACATATGGATAAAAGTTAATTTAAAAACATGTTATAGAAAATTAGGAAAACAATATGCTTAGATGTAAACATAATCAAACAACGATCTCCAAACGTTAAGACAGTGAAAGACGACTCAATTAAAAACTGAAATGAAATATTAATTTCCGCAACTGACAGTCATGTTAAAAGCATTTTATATGAAGCAAAAGGTATAAAACGGGGAATTTAAAGGGCAACAGTGGAACAGAGGTCGGGAGACAATGGTTGGCAAAAAGCGACACCTAAGGAATTTGGAAACGAAATTCGTGGATCGCATTTTGCGAATACTATCGCGTGTTACTGCATTATTATTTAGTTAAAGTTGCTTTTTTGGGCGCGTGCGTATAATTGGAAGCTGGGCGCTTGCCGTGCTCGAGGTATCCGAAACTTTTGTTTTTATAGATCTCTAGGACAGTATTGAATTTTCACTAAAGGGGGAAGGAACTCGTCACATTCAATAAAGTATTTTATACTAATTAGTCCTAAATAAGTCATTGAAATATAAACTTTTATTGTTATTAATCTGTACTCAGAATTTCGAAAAACATTAAATTACTAATTTAAGAATAGTTTTTATGAGTATTGTATTAGCAGCTTTAAATAATTGTTTGCTACAATTGGTTATACTAAAAAGTGTATATATACTATGGAATATTTCTGAATGAAATGCAATTACCGAAAGCTATAAATGGCAGGTAAGATGGGGCAAGTTTCCCCTTCTAAGGGTCGAACGTGGCTCCGAGCTATGCTTGACCGTCGCTTCGTTCTTTTTGCGCAAAAAGTAATTCCAATATGATAGGAATACCGTTGCGTAGCCCCCGGCTATGGGATAACCTTGAATCGAGATTTGAATCGAGTGAGTCCGTCAAATGTCATTTCGGAGTCGAACAATGGATAGACTGCGCAAAAATGGTATGCATGTCTGACAGAGCAACAATGGATGAAAAACAAACAATCGGATAGAAATCGAAAACAGAGCCAATTCGAACGACGAACGGGATTTTGGAAATCCGGTTTCGGATGTCTCCCGAGTCTTTGTGACACGGGACAGAGTATACCCGAACCAAAGATCTGATTTGAATGCTAGTTTTGTTAAGATATTGACGTCGCGTCGTGGGTGAGAGCGCTTGTAGTATTTGTTGAATTAAGTTGATTGTATGGTTCTATGAACTACATCTTTTGGGGTCGCGTAAGGGATAATAATAAAGAATAGTTAGGAGTATTATTCTTATTCTCATCTTAAGGCATCATCTATGTTGTAGGCTCGACAATGAACAGAGGCTCAAAGTTTCGTAATGTTAAGTCATACGCTTCGAATATTTTAAAGATAAGGTTAAGTCCAAATTTAAATTAACAATTTTAATGTTTCAAACAAACATGTATAATATAGAAACATATGGAAATAACAATTGAAAGTTTTAATAGATAAATACAAAATAACAAATTAAATTTATTGTAAATTGGACACCGATTTGTTTAGACTGATAATAATATTTGTATAAACAAATATGCATTTTTATTTAAGTAGTGTGTTCCTATAGTAACGTATATATATATGTTACCTATAGTAACACTTCTGAATCGTAGTATTCCAAAAACTATGTACAATAATGTTTGATATATAATAATATGTACTATATAAGTATTATAAGTATTCGAAACGTCAATGAATTATGGATTTTAATATTTAATATATTATGGATTATAATTAAATAATATATTAAGATTTTAATATATAATTCATATTTTTTTTCGTTTTTTGACGATGATTTTCAGCTAATTCCAGAAGTTCACTTGTAAATAGCCTAATACCTAAAATAAATGGTTTGCGTGAAAATTTTTATTTACTATATAGATTGTGTATCAGGTAGTATTGTTCGATCGCCGGGTCACAGGCCAGAGGTGGCGGCGCTCCTGTGACGTTACCACCATTGTTATTTGGACAAAGAACAAGTCACTCAATGACATGGTCACTTATTTGCATATCACTTTGAAACGCATACTGTTTTCGTTTTTCAGTAGCTATTTTTGTTCAACAAAAAATTGACACGAAAATAATATATTATGTACTATGAAGTCCGAATATGAGTGGTATTATTATAAACTAACTAAAGGTATCTAGACGTTTATTCGCATAAATTCTGGTCTTGAATAAAATCCAATTTTTGGTACTTTAGGGATAGGTAGATACTTCGTTTAGGATTATTAATAAGACGAAACTAACAAAGCAATCATTAATCAATGAAAGCTTTAGACTTTTTCTTTAGTTATAAGTTATAAAAATACTTCATAATATGTTGTATAATATAATATAGATACTACTACTAGTTGTGCCCCACGATTTCACTAGACATAGAATCCCACAATAGTATTTTAAGAAATTCTTTTAACTGTTCTCATGGTATAAATATACAAACAAACGCGTTCTTTTATATAAAAAAAATATTTCAGTTAAGTTATCAATGTATTTAAATAAGCCTAAAATAAAATATTAAGAAACATTCCTGTCTTTTATTCTCAACAATAACACGCAACAATATTATTTTTAAACTAACTCGCTATTAGCAAAATCAACACAAAAGTTTACAAAAAACGCCATAAAAACGCCCCACTAAAGTGATCTTGCAAAAAATCCTTCGGTTAGGTGAGAAAATCTGCTAATTAGCACCTTGGCGACTAATCGCACTATAGGTGGCAACCGACATTGTTCCTATACTAGTTTTGCTTTCAAACTATAATTATCATCCATTCAACATTTTTTTCAGAAACCCCCATTCAAAACAAATTCACGTTTGAGCAAACAATTAGCAAAATATTTTTGCATTGTCACCCTCGAGTCACGGCTTATAATTGCGTGGTTTAGTGACAAAAAATCAAAGTGCAGTTAAAATGTAAATGAATTCGGGATGCGAAAAAAATTTGCAAAGTCCCTTGTTGGCGCGTGCTGCATCTTGTATAATTAATTCGTAAGTGTCCGCCTTACCTGCTCATGGCCGGCATTCGTAAGGTGTATAATCTTATTTATTCTTTTTGCTACTTCCCCTTTGCATAAATTTCGCTAAAGGATTTCTATCGGCACGAACGCTACACAATTGCGTTACGCGTAGCTATCAAAACATGTAATTCGAAAAAAGTGCATGAAATGCGTAAAGTTAATACGATATGTTTGCTAGTTATAGATCACTGATCACTTTGTTGTCTATTGAGTCTTCATTTATTACAGCCTACAATCAATAAATAGTAAACTCTATAATGATGATATTGAGTTGAAATTTCTTATCCTTAAGATTATTCCATACATCGTCTTGCGCTTGGACGTGCGATTAAATTGGAGCCTTATGTATATGTTAATAGTTTTCAATGTTGTGTTCGCAGAGATGAGATTCAGTCACCTGGCGTGCGCGGTCGGCAGCTGGATCACATTGTCTGGTATCATCACTTGACTTGCGAAAGGGCTCTTCGCATGTGAACTAACGGATTCCTGGGAATTAATGCCCCCGCGCATACGCATTGTACAGGATAATAGTAACACGATACCCGCTATCGAAGATTACATTCCAACTCTCTAATTGTGCCTACGTGCAATTAACGCCTCACCCGATTGCCCGAAGACGTGTACGTTAGGCAATCCAGATTTATGGAGACGCCGCTTGAGAAACTGTAAAAGCAGATGTTGAATTTTATTCCCCAATATTTTATGCTAATCTCAACATTCGTGAACTATCATTTGATGGGAAAAGAAATTATCATAAAAAAGGTACGAACGACCACGAGTATCCGTTTCGTCGTGGCGATTTTCTAATAGATCACATGCATTAATATGCTCGGGACTGGTTCTCGTGAGATCCGTTAGTGTAATATGTAAATTATTTAGTTTATGGCTTCTATTCATTGGAATGGTCATCGGAATATGCGAGACGAGCCGAAAGCTTCTGATAAGATAACGCATAGAAAGTGTTGTCTCGAATTATTGGATTATTGGAGTTTTGAAACTATGCAGTCTATAGATTGTAAATTACATATAATTTGTTCGAATTTAGAAATTTCTAGATTAAGTTTGCAGTTTATTAATCATAATAGCGCTTTTGTAAATTGATTCGCTTTCTTTTTTTGATAGTGAGCGAAACTAAATTCCTTAGCTCTTTTTTGATTAGTTTTAACGTTTATTATTCATTAAGAATTAAACTTATTTATCATTTTAATACTGAGTTAAAAAAATCTTACTTATTATTATGAAACCTATGACAGTGGCTATAGTTACTTTATTTTGTACATGAACTTTTTTTAAATACCTTTTATATGTCAAATAACGAAAACTTGAGACTGAGATAGATCTCAAGCAGATGCGTCTCATCGATGGGAAAAATTCCCATACATTACCGTTAGATGTAAAAAGTGACCGTTCAATAAACATGATTGTCGTATAAAGGAATTCGATTACTATGCACCGGCTATTGTGGGCTAGGGAAACGTTACCAAAAACTAGTTTGCGTCCAAGGCGATCTCATAGAACGCATTGTCGGGACACGACCGGATGCTGGCTCTCGATAAAACGGTCACAAACACTATAAAACCAGACCTGACGCGTTCTCAGATCTCGCTGACCACCCTTTCAAATCCCCGATCTCGGCTCATTCATCACGCTTAGATGAAAGGAATCCACAAATCAGCTGATGGCTAACGGTCGATCAATTATCGGTTACCCCTTCTAACGATTTAGATAGAAATGGAAAGCTAACCTGTTTTAACCGAATTTTTGGATCGGAAGATGCTCAACTCAACCGTCGCGGTCGCATCGGGCTCGATAATATCGCGTTACGTTAATTTTCAATACAATGGGCTTTGAGTCTGGAGGAAATGTGTCGCACCACCCTCGGGCAGACAATGGCGAGGTCGCGGGCGCATTTCGACACAATGAGGTGCACCCACGCAGTTTTTTCGTCGCATTGTGCGTCACAATCGCAGGAAGAATGATCAATGCCCTAGACACGTGTGTACATGTAAATCTTAAGGTGAAAGTTGAAAGTGAGTTTTGTCGCATCTGCCGCGGGGCGGAAAGGGTAGATCACAATGCTCCAAGATTATATTTCTTAAGTCAAGATAAAGCCATTCCAGAGCGACCTACAAATCGGCCGAGCCTGTGACAGTCATTGTTTGCTTGTTTGACGTTTTCAAAAAGCCTCTTGATTTATGAATCTATTTTAAATTTATCGCCATCATCATTGCTGTTTACAAAGTTCTGTAGACAATTTGTTAAGGACGCATTGTCTGGCGATCACTTTCAATTGGACTCGAAAATACCACACAGGTAAAACTATTTTGATAGACGATCTATCATAAATACAAAATATGTTTCTATGTAGGTATACTATTATGCTTCTTTTTTACATTGGATAATCTTAAACTTTAATAGGTACACCTTTAACCCATTTATAAGTATATTTTCTTTCAAGTAAGACATTTTTTCTAAATAAAAAAAATGCGACCAAATTTAGAAGTACGTAACAAAATAAGACTGTAATAGCTATCCATACATCCACGATTCAATTACGTTTTAAAATCCAACTATAGCAAGTCTAATTTAAGAGGTGTCCGGCGCAAAAAGTAATCCATTAGCGATTTGTATCCTTCGAAATGATAAACAACTTCTGGAATTAACTCTTCCCATCAAGAATGGCGTTGGTAAATGGTTTTTAATAACGCCACAGAGATCCGATAATGATCTTCGATTAGCGCGCCTCTTAACATACAAATTGTTTTGTTGATGCCTGCACGTATTTTGTGAATGTATTGGATGTTTTGGCACCTTAGGGGGTAGTTTGGATGCTTTAGATAAATTTAGATGTACTTAGTATGTGATTTTTTTTTGTTTAAAAGTGTATATACTGTTTTTTTATTTTTTTTCCAAAAAAAAATCTATAGGTTGCTTTTTTTGCATAATTTTTAATTTGTTTTTTTAAGGTATAAATATTAAAATAGTTTTTTTTGCCTATTGCGTATATGAAACACTACTCTCGAACTCCATTTTTTGTTAAAACATAATATTTATTTTTGTTTTTTGACTTCCAAACAGGTGTCCTCACATTATAGGGACAATGATACTACATATACACTTATCGCTGACAATTTCACGGTGGTCACAAGAATTAAGGACCCCGAACACTGTAAAATTACTACAAATGACTGTTAATTTTAACGGCAATAAATTGTATTGACTAAATATCGCCATTTGCGGTTATTGATGGCTATCGACTAGAGGGTCGGCCATATGTCGCGAATGTTTAATCTGTGGAGTACGATTTAATTGTTAAGAGCGAGATTTAGTACGTACAATATGGCTGAAATTCGTGGGTGACAACCCCAGGGTGGGGTGATGATGACAAATTTGTTAAATTCATTTGATTTAAAAGTATAAGTTAACTTAGATACTTAGCAAAGCTGGTAAAGTTTACAGTAAACTGAATAACAATTTATGTTCAAAGTTAAAGACGTCATATATTAAAAGATTTTTTCTTTCAAACAATCTCACAAACCTGTGTCTCGTACGTAAAACGCGTGTAGTATCGTAACAAAAACTCACAATATGTACAAATAAAACACTTTTCTTTCTTTCTTATATATTATGGCATTAGCGTCTAGCTTTTTGCCAATGTCAAGTAAAATCGTCATCAAGTCGTCTTTAGTAGAGTCAGTCAGTCGTTTCGTTCTGCCCTTCGTAAAGTGATAGTGAGCTTTACGAAGAACCTAGACGAATCTTGGAGCAATCGGAACGGCGCTACTAAGCGCTCTCAAATGAATTTTTCATTTCTTGGACACTTATTAGCTAGTTTACTGCATGATACACTATCACAATCATACATTAAATCACTTTATCCACCAAAAAAGGAATATTCAATCGAGATTACATATAGACGCCGCACGATTCTCGCCAAAACTCCTCTAAATCCATAAAACACTTAAATCACATAGCTTATACTTATAATATGTACTTACATTATTTAAAACCCATAGAAACTAATGCTAATTTCGGTTGGTTCAACAATTTTCTCGTTCAGATTTCCTCGGTACGCGAAATGGAAAGGTCATTTAGCGTGGGGCCGCCCCGGCACATCGGGCCGGCCTTTCATTGTATTCCGTGTCCGATTCGCCGCGCCTATTGTGCGACTTTCCAGACAAAACGTAAATAAACGCAGATGTTACTCGCGCGACAACCCTATTGCACGCACACATGTACGCGCGCGCGCAAGCAATCTTACATCTTAGGGCTGTCGCTTCAACGATTACATTAGCGTAACAATCAATGGTGGTTGTGACGTTTTGTGGCGCGTGCCACGCAAAGTTCGTGGTAGTTTTACAAAACCGAAATTGTTCTAAGTTTAATAAAACTCATATTAAACGGATGCGATTGACAGCTTAGCTTACGATGTATTGTACGCGTGGTTTAATTTTAAATGTTATTAAACTGTACATATAACTCTATAGTGCTGTATATGTAGTATTATACTAATTCGTGTTACTTTCTTTTTAATTTTTCATTACGTTTATTTTTAGAACGCTAGGAATTTTGAACGAAAACGTTTTAATAGTTTAAAAGGAAGAATCATTGATTTAGAACACATTATACTGTATACAATAAAACAATAAAGACAGGAAAAGAAGTAGATTATAATAGACGAAATGATAAAAGTCATAAAATATTAAACTATTTAACAGCAAATTCAAAATGATGAGTAGATTACTATCTATTAGAAGTTAAGACGGCAAACTTTAAATCATATAAACTTTTTTAAAAGTTAAGATTAAAAATAATTAATTATAAGTGAATATCCCGTTACGTTACCTAATTAGTTATTAACTGTAATCTGAAGCGTGTTTAACTGAGAGTTAAAATGATCGATCATCGCATCCTACATTTTAACTAACAGGTCATATAGGTATTAAGAAATTGAAATTTTGAGTACGTAATTTAATTGAGAAATATTTATTTGAAAATTATTTGTGGCGTGTGCTTTAGTTCAAAATCTGATGTTGGAGCTAAGTAAGATAGTAGGTACACCTCTTATAAATATTTTTAAACGTATTTGTAATGCTTCAAAAAACTACAATTTGATAACATTTTAGCAAAAATCTAATTATAGAAGTATAATTTTAGAAATTATACAAGACTATAAATAAAGGAACATTTTTTTTATTATTTTAAACTATTGAAAAGAGAAATAATCCTAGGAGTCATATTTTATATTCACACAATTTTCTTAAAATAAATAGGACCGCTATATACACATGAAACCGCATTGCACAGCAAGTATCTTAATAAGATGAATCTCGAGATTTAGGGTGGTGAGTGGTGGTCAGTGGAATGGAAACGATGTTAATTTGTTGGGCTTTATCGAGTGGAAGAATGACAAGTGATTGTGGTCCAACATTTGTTTTCATTATTATAATGTATTTTTGTCGTGGGTTTTGGTTCTTAATATAAATAAATAAATATTTTCAGGACATTTATACACAGCGCCATCTAGTCCCAAGCTAAGCTGAAGCTTGTGTTATGGCAACTAGATAACGGAATAAATTACATATACATACTTTATACTATACTAGCGACCGTGGGTTCGCACCTCAGTATATAAAATGCATATGTCAACTAGGCTAAATATAGTAACACTTTTGAATAGTCATAGAAACACAATCACAAAAATCTTATACGCGCTTCATGTGTCTTTCAGAATTCGATTTATAACATAACCATCTATAGTAAAGTTTTTGTAGTTACATAACCTAGTCTAGTCACTAGATTAGGTTATGTCATTACAAAAATATTGGGAAAACAAAACGGAACGTTTAACGCAATAATAAAACGGTAAAAGCTGAATATTTCACACCAGTTTGACTCGTACGAGCAAATCAACCGTGATATCATTGTGCAATGTAATTACGCACTTTTGCTAAAAACATATTTCTGGAACTAGTATTTATTTCCCTTTTTTTGTTTCAGTTAGAAATTGTTTTACGAGTACGTTTTGTTTGAGTGTGGCCACGCGTAACATGGTTTTGTTTGAGTTGGTGTGGAAAAGGGGGGATATGATAGGAGATCCCCCTGCAAGGCCAATAGGGGAAAAGAGCTCTATTAGACTAAGAACTATAGCAGTTATGCCTCGACGTCCTAAAAAATGTTATAGCATAAATATCTATATTCTATTAATTTTGTCCAACACATATTTATTTAAGATTACAGTTTCTACAGTAAGGATTTTTGATCTTGCTTTGATAAAGGGTTTAGTTTTGTGTTACTGTTAAAATCTGCGGTGTTTTATACAGACTTAAATACTCGTAAAAAGATAGCTTTTAAACTTACCTGGGTTATACTTAACCTGACTTTTAGAATCAGCCGGATAGTACTATCTTTAAAGATTCAATCTAGCAATATTATATCTTATAGGCATGTTCCATTAGATACTAATAGAACCAGATGTAATACGCAGTTTGTAAATGCCAAGCTAAGTCGATCGCCTTGAAAATACTCCCGAGTGGACTATATTCCATTGACATCGGATTATTTATTGCTTATAAAAAATGTTTTAACGGCTATTAGTCGTGTCCTTGGTGGAATAGTTCGCAAGGGGCTTGCATTTTTTTATTATAATTAATATAAGGTGTTCTTTAAGTGTAGCCTACTACTATTGTTGACGAAAAGTTTGAGGACGTATATAAATATGTTTGTTAATATTTCATGCAAAAATTTTGACTATAGTTTGGCGTACGGGTTGATTAGATTAATTATTAAAAAGAATATTACAGTACTAATATGAAACTGTTTTGAAGGCAAATAGTTTTAAAAAAAAAAAAAAAATATTTTTGAATAAAATAAAAAAAAAAAAAATCAGAAAGCCTACATGCTGCTTACCACCGGTTGGGGAACTAACCCAGCGAATTGTTTTTTCCGAAGAACCCGGAACTCGGAGAATTTCGTTATCAAAATATAATTTACCTAACGAGTAACAATATTTCCGTAATTGCTTTTCGAGCCAGTGGTAAAAAATAGTTTTGTCACACTATTACGATTCAATTATGAGTATGTGTAGGGTAAAAGTGGGATAGATGCCCTAGGAGGATAGACGCCGCACCTTAAAAAAAGAGTATTTAAAACCCAATTCACGATCTAGTACCAAGTTCTTCGGACAGATCTCGCCCCCACAGCTCCGACCCCGCACGCGCTTCGCCAGGACTGCACGCGTTGCCGCTTGAGTTAAAAAAACGTTACAAAATTTTATCGCGC